>CM070838.1:21080777-21083277 GCA_036326025.1 Chrosomus eos
TGATCAAAAACATGATAATTCATTTGCAATACTAAATAAAAATTGACAGTCTAATGCAAAACAATGGGATGTGTGCCGCATTGTCTTTTACCCCCCGCTATCTCTGGGTATTGATTCCTTAGAGGAGGCATGAGTACTGTAGTGCAGATTACACAGGATTATAAAGGGAATACTTTGGTTTACAAAGTTTAAAACTGGATTTAACTTTGAAAGAATGTTAATTGAAGACCACTCACCACACCTTTATTTATTAGAACATTTATTAATAATAATATATTAAAGATGTTAATATAGATAATACAAATAGTAATAACATAATAACAATTTTACATTATATTATTAAAATAAATGTTTAAATATTTATTTACCTAAATATGTTTAAATGAATATTCAGTTAAATTATGAATAAATATTTAACTATCTAATTATTTATTTATTTGACCATAATTTATAATTAAGATAAATATGTATTTAAGTAGATATTTATTTATGTAGATATGTATTTAAACATAAAAACGTTTATTTAAAATAAATAATAAAAAATAATAAATAAAAGTATTATTGTCACAGATCGTCACAATTATATTCCACATGATTATATATGGAAGACGTTTGTTTAAAACTTTAAAAAACAGATTTAACTTTTAAATGATGTTCAGCTGACAGCTTCACACATTTATTTACTGTAGCATATTATTATTATTATATTAATTTAAATGAATGTTTATTAATAATAAATCATATATTATATGTATTAGCTAATATAAATAAGATAATTTTATCTAACTATTATTAAAATAAATGTTTAAATCAGGGTGTTCCTGGCTCAAAATGAGGTGGATTTCGTAAAAACTTTATCATGGCTGAAGAAAACACTTTTTACAAGCAGTAAAAGTACCTATTTTAGGTATTTTAATAATAAGAAGATTCGATTTTTGTTTTTTTTTAACACTATCATATACAGTGTTTCCCACAGGGTTTTGTGAGACTGTGGTGGGTGGGCTTGGTCCTCTAGTTGAACCCATGTTAAAGTACACGTTAAAGATAAACTTAATCTTGTGCACTTCGAGAGCTCAAAATTATGAGGAAGTTCAGCGTGCAAATTGAACAAAGCAAAGGTCTGTGCATTGACTTGTACCTGAACTTTAAAAGGGACTTAAGTGCGCTAGAAATGCAGCTCTAATGTCTCCTGAATCCACTGTATCCAAATAAACCATCCACCCGCCAACAACCCACACCTGATTTTCTCTGATTTATATACACTTCTGATCGCCACATTACAATTATTCAGAATCACAGTGTTAAGTGTGATGATTTGGTAACACATTACACTGAAATAAGCTGCTTTAAATGAACATTTATTTAAAAATAAAGGTTCTTCTTTGGCAAAATTACATTTCTTTAATAGCCTAAACACAGGCTTTACTCCCTTCAACCTGTTTCATTACATCATTATGTTAGAAAATACTCTTATGTGTATACTTTCTGTTAAGCTTGTGTATATTTTCAGTTAAAGGGCACCTATTATGGCATTTAAAATGTTCCTAATATTGTTCTGGGAGTCCCCAACAACAGTTTTACAAGCATGCAATGACAAAAAACACTTTTGTTGTCTTATAATATGCATTTATTTTTACCTGATTTGCTCACCGACTCCCAAATGAATCGTTTAGCGAGTCATTTTTCCAAACCCCGCCTTTGCGTGACGCTAATCTGTGGTGATATGTTAGACACCCAGCCGACGGGGTGTCATTGGTTGTTGCGCTAGATCTTACCCAGATACAACAGTGCTATTTTCTGATTGGCTAACAACACCAGACGAACAACACCAGAGGAGACCAGGGTTGCCAGGTCTGCACAACAAAACCAGCCCAATTGCTCATCAAACTAACCCAATCACGGCCAAAAATATTCAAATAGCGTTCCCGGGTGTTTCCTCAATAACAATCATGTTCCAGTGGATAAAACAATCGCGTCAACCAGCGTGCACTACACAAACAACCCGCGGAAACAGTGCAGGCATACGGACCTGGCAACACTGGAGGAGACGCGCTTGAATCCTGCCGGTTCCACAGTGAGTGAGTTTTGGGCACTGCGGCATATTAAATATATTACAAATAGTTTTTCAGCGTGAGAAATACAATGTGTGGCCGGAGAGCGTGACAAAAGACCGAAATGAGTGACTGTCACGCTCAATGCGTGATGCGTGACACTCGAGAGCCCTGTGACAACTCCATTAACAACGACAAACACTTCACATATTTCAATACAATTGACATTGAAGACCTAAGTTAGCTGCTAGAAGCTGCGCTGTGCCTGTGTGTACACAACACACAAAATAATTATAGAACATGATACAAACATAAAAGCAACAGCCTACTTACAGATTGTGATTCGGAGAAGGAAGCTGATCCAAATAAACTCGGTACTGAACCTCCCTCCTTCAGTATCAGCCGGCTCGCAAATTCATACTTTATAGCATTTAGGTTTGTGAAGCAAT
>CM070838.1:21093277-21320777 GCA_036326025.1 Chrosomus eos
TATTACCGTTGACTCCGAGCTGTCAGAGCTTTTCAGTTCTCTTCATTAACTCTCTCGTCACAGTGATAGTGTCTATTCAAAACAAGCCAGTGTGTGTATATCTGCATGGCAGCAATAATTTATGACAACAGCCGAGCCTAATGAAGTCATAAGAGCTAATGCATATTCACCAGCATAGGGCTGGAGCTTGTGCCGGACTCGTGCTGAGAAATGCAGGGAGGTTTTTTTCCGGTTGCTGAAAGCCAGGCTGGAAAATAATATCTAGCAGGCCAGGAAACAGCTGGATTGGATTGTAAAATGTGAGGAATATTGTCATACAACTATATAAACACACACAACGACTCCTAATTTGCAAAAAATTATATAGCATAATGTGTAATATAAGTTTGTAACATGTTATAATATTAGTAATAATATAAAGTACATGAAACATAATTTTTTATATTCAATACAAATATAATTCAAACATGATATATTTATTGAAACATTACATATTCATATTCAAATATGCATATTACATATATTGCATTTTCACAATAATATAAATTACTATAATTACTTTTCAGCAGTTGAGTTTTCAGCCCCAATCCCAAAAAAAAAGGCATTTTTAAGTTTAGCAATAGGGCGATAAACGTGATGCTAGAAAAAAGGCTTTAAATTTGATGTGTATTTACAAGTAATCGCCTCTCGAGTTTATTGTACTGTGCGTGTCATTCTACATGCATCGCCCAACATCCCAGTTTTTCTCACACAGTCCAAATGTAATTTGTTCTGCAAGGGTGGTCGTTTCCTCTATCGCTTCATTTCCGCTGCCCCCTGTGCGGTGTGACGGATGAGAGGTTAAGACGCTCCCCTTACTTTGCCCACTCTACGTGTCACATTCAGGACCTATTACATGTGACAAACTGGAACATTTTGGTCTGCGGCACTCATTGACTTTTATGCAATGGCGGCTATTTGCTTTCTCTATTCCCAGATCGGATTGAATTTCACCTTCCCGGGGCCAAGAAGACTCATGCGAGTGCAAAGTGTTTTGTATTAAGTGTTTAGTATTGAGTCATGACATTTTAACCATCCACCCCCTCCTTGTTATCCACAGGTTCGAAACACTATCAACAGAATCAAAGAAAGAAGAAAAGCCTTAAATTTCTCCGTAAGTTCTCCCAGCTTGCATGTTTTCTAGAATACCAGATTTCTTTATATAGTGCAAAAGTCATGTGTTTTGTACATGTTTCGCCCCCCGGCCCTGTTTCACACACCCACTCAGGCCACCTCAATCCAGCCAATGTCAAGCAGCAGCCCTGGGTTACATGTTTCTAATCCTGTGGAAACTCGTCCCTTCACATTAAACTGTCAGGCCAGTATTTATACGCGAGGCTGCTGTTGACGGAGATCACTTAGCTTCACCAAAGCGGTTTAAAAGTAGTTAATAGACCCCCCCCCCCCCCCCATCGGCGCACCACCTCACCTCACCTCCACCGACACTATGAGCGGTTCCTCTATGAATGGCCACATTAACTCTCCTCCGGGCTTGTCACGGTTTATGGCCTACGGCAGTTTGTCCCGCTCGGCCCTTGCAGTGCCACCAGGTCATTGAGAACGGAATGAGACAATTTCTAAAGGCGGATTGATTTTAGAATATGGCCCCCCTCCCTCTTCCCTTTGACCCCCCTGACAGGCTCGGCACCGTTAAGACTGGGACTTGTAAAAAACGACTGTGGCCCCAAACGCGAGTGCCAGGTAGCAGCTGATAAATCTTAGCGGGTCGTATTAGCAGTGGGACCCTTTAGCGCTCTCTGGGCAATTTTCCAATTTTCAAAGTCCACGCGATGAGATTCGCCGGCCGCGTGTGGCGGATGGTTTTTTAGCTAATGCCGTTTTGCGTCATAAATCTAGAAGTGATATACTGTATCTCGCCGAATAGCTTTGGTTCTGGACGGGGTCCAGAATGGGAAAGGAAAATGTACTCTTTTTTTATTGGATTAGAGCAGTGGTCAGGGAATGTACTGACTTCCAATATAGTAGTAATAACCTACAAGATGTATTTCAGATGGATGTTTGTTTGTTTGTTTTTCCCTGAGGGAATCCTTACGTGTTTTTCAACTCATCGTAGAGTAATCTAATGTTTATTTCTGTAACAGTTTGTTCAAGACCACCATAGCAACCACCTAGAATGCCCTGGAAACCAACTAGAGAAGCTTAGCACTATCATAGCAACCTAGAACACTCTAGGTAATTCAATAGCAAAATTCTTAGCAAAAGTGTGTCAGACAACCATCTGTCTGTCTGTCTGTCCATCCGTCCGTCCATCTGTCCATCCATCCATCCGTCCATCTGTCCATCCATCCCTCAATCATCCCTCCATCCATCCCTCAATCCATCCCTCCCTCTATACAGCCATCCATCCCTCAATCCATCCCTCCCTCTATACAGCCATCCATCCGTCCGTCCGTCTATCTGTCCATCCATCCCTCAATCATCCCTCCCTCCCTCCAGCCATCCATACCTCCATCCATCTATCCACCATCCATCTCTCCATCCATCCATGCATCCCTCCTTCCATCCATCTCTCCATCCATCCATGCATCCCTCTTTCCATCCATCCATCCATCCATTCCACCCATCCATCCCTCAATCATCCGTCCGTCCACCCATTCCATCCATCCCTCCATCCATCATCCATCCCTTCATCCATCCCTCCCCCATCCATCCATCCACCCATCCATACCTCCATCCATCTATCCACCATCCATCTCTCCATCCATCCATGCATCCCTCCTTCCATCCATCTCTCCATCCATCCATGCATCCATCCATCCATCCATCCATCCGTCCGTCCGTCCGTCCGTCCGTCCAATTTAGAAATCCAATTTTTGTGATGGTAATGGTGAAAATATCACACACTTCCGCTTTAAATCGGGCCTGTGAATATGGTAGATCTTGATTAATTTGCTTGAAACAGTTATTGTTTAATAATAATAATAATTATTATTTTAAATGATGATTCATTGAGTCTAGTTATTATACAGGTTTCTCAAGGATCTTTCACATCTCCAGTGTGCATGAAAATAGTTACTGTAAATGGCAGATAATGAATATACAGCATGATATTAAAGCCCCATTTGCTGAACTTATGTAGTGGCTTATTAAACTCCTCTCTCCTCCCCACTATAACCCTACTTGTCGTTCTTGTTTATTCATGAGCCAGACCAGTGTTGCCAGGGCACTTCATTCCAACTGTCGCCTGACCCGTGTGACCTCACACTTGTACATACTGTGGCAGATTGCTTGAGAAAAATAAAGCTGTCAGTTGCACCGGCCAAATGAAAAACGAACGTCCTGCGATACTAGCAGGGTCTGGATCCCTGACAGCCCTGAAATATAGATATAAATTGGAAGCAGATTAGTTTTTTGATCCTAATTCAAGTTTTGACAAGATATAGGACTGAAAAGAGAGAGATCTGTGCTACATATATGTGCATTTCCTGTTGTAAAACGTGCACACGTATGATTTTAAATGCTGATATAGTGCTAGGTTATGCATTATCTTCTTTAAGAAAAACTACACTTTTTCACAAACCTTCACCAGGGCTGCATGTCAAAGCCCATTATATGTTATTGTATGATATGAGGGGTAAGGCTGTGGGTTTTTATGTCAGAGCTAGTTTACATTCCTGTGAGACTTTTATGTATATTTATTTTGCGGTTCTTCCATACATGTCTGTGTACAACCCGAATTACGGAAAAGTTGGGACGCTTTTTAAATTTGAATTAAATGAAAACTAAAAGACTTTCAAATCACATGAGCCAATATTTTATTCACAATAGAACATAGATAACATAACAAATGTTTAAACTCGGAAATTTTACAACTGTATGCACAAAATGAGCTCATTTCAATTTTGATTCCTGCTACAGGTCTCAAAATAGTTGGGACGGGGGCATGTTTACCATGGTGTTTTATCTCCTCTTCTTTTCAAAACAGTTTTAAGACGTGTGCATCGATGTTATGAGTTGCTGGAGTTTTGGGGTTGGAATTTGATGAGGCAGGCCAATTCAGCACCCTGACTCTTCTACGACGGAGCCATGCTGTTGTTATAGCTGCAGAATGTGGTCCTGCTGAAATACACAAAATATGCACCACCTTACCATCAGAGATGCTGGCTTTTGAACTGAACTCTGATAACACGTCGGAAGGTCTCCCTCTTCTTTTGCCCGGAGGACACGGCGTCCGTGATTTCCTAAAAGAATGTCAAATTTGGACTCGTCTGACCATAGAACACTATTCCACTTTGAAATAGTAATTTTAGTAATTTAGTAATGTCATTGACACAATCATGCCGATGAGTGATGCAGTGTCGTCTGAGGGCCCGAAGCCATTTGTTGCCCCCATCCCAACTTTTTTTAAACCTGTAGTGGGCAGTTTGAATTGAGCTCATTTAGTGGATAAAAGTGCAAAATTTCTCTGTTTAAACATTTGCTATGTTATCTATGTTCTATTGTGAATAAAATATTGGCTCATGTGATTTAAAAGTCTTTTAGTTTTCATTTTATTTATAAAAAAGCATCCCAACTTTTCCGGAATTCGGGTTGTACTTTTTGCTTGTGTATTGTGTAAGGCATGACTTCTTAGCTGTCAACTTTTACTTTTTTCAATATTTAACATTAGTTCCTGTTGTTATTCCTCAATATTTCTTTAATCTGTCTCTTTACTGAGTGTTATTTAATCCACAATGAATAATGAATGCAAGAAAACTGCTTTCACTCTCTCTGATCGGGAGAGTTAAAAAAAAGTTACGTTTATTTTTTACTTTTCACTCCATTTAGTGCTGATGATTATATTGGACAAATATATAATAATTAGAGGTAATAATTAATGCACAATAGAGGCATTTTCACTGGTGATCTCTGTACTGATAAGTTTCACTTAATGCATTTGTCTTCTCTTCCTTTTCACAGAACTGCGCCAGTTCCAGGCCCTCCAGTTCAGTGGGCAGTTCTCGGCCGGGCAGCTCTCCAGTGCCAGTTGTTTTGGACGGGCACACGGTCACCACCAGCCACTCCAGCTGCTCCTCGATCCATAGCGACAACATCACCCAGAGTTTCGACAAAACCAGTGAGTCGTTGGTTTATTTATTGATCCAAAACACCAAAAAACGAAGCATCTTTGTAAGGGCTGATTGGCCTGCTAAGATGATGTACATGTATATTCGGGTTTGTGCATATATGTGTGTGTGTATTTTCAAATGGCAGTGTGTTTATATAAAGCAGAGCTTTAAAAATCTGTCCTAAATTATGGCTAGAGGAAAAGTAGCGATTGGCAAAGAGGGTGAACTCTTAACATGACAGGCCTGTGCTGGGATTGTAACATTCTCCAGAGCCAGAAAAATGACGGGCTTCAATCGCCTTCTCTGACCCCAGCATTTCAGGTCTGAATCGTAGTAATCTCAAAGGGAGTTCACGAAAATGAGAGATTTCATAAAGAGAGAAGGGATGGATTGAAGGAAAAAGAGTAATTTTGTAAATATCTCATTCTGGTTGGTCAGTCTATAATATAACTACTGTATTGGCACTTTATATTTAATTAAAAAAAATTAAAGTTAAAGTAGTAAAAAAATGTAAATAATTCTTTAAGAATATATACTCCATATTTACTGTTTATTTAAATGAATAAAATCAATTAAATATAACTTTTAAGTAAATGCACACTCTATATTTACTTTACCACATTGATACTCTGTATTTAATTAAATAATTTAAATAAAAAAACAATCAATTAATTAGAAATACTATTAAAATAAACAATACGCCCCCTGGCTTATCTTTTCTTGCACAAAAACCTGACTAATTATGACGTGGCCAATCAGAGAGCAGAATCACATATGCACTAATTCATATTGATTGGTAGCTGGTATTATCCAGCCCATTACTCAAGGTGAATTCGCTCTGAGAGGAATGAAATGGCAGTTTTAGCCTGGTATGTGTGCGCAGACCACATGCAAATGCAGAAGGGGCCGTCCCGTGCATATGAGTGATGCAACTAATCATCTTGACGAGACTCGCCCGGACTCTTGCCGTAATCGGTTGCGATGCGGGCCATGATTGAATATTTGTTTTTAATGCCGTGCAATTTTTTAAACCAGTCAGCCAGCCACACGACTAAGTGCTAAGAGGGAGAGAGCCCCTCATACGCATATGAGCCCAACTGTGAAAGGCCTTGTGTTTTAACAAATAGGGCCAAACCCACAATAAATGCTGCCGTATGTCCTGATTGTATATAACTGATTGTTGTGTCTCTTCTATTCAAGGTCAAGTAATTCTTGAAGTCGAGCGAGCATGAGAAAAAGCGTTTGTTCGCTTTTGATCAATTCATGTCTTTTCCTCCTTTGAGGCAACTGTTTCAATCTGCCAATTACGACAAAGAGAACATGCTATAAGCATAAAGGAATTTGGAAAAGACAAGTGTTTGTGGAAAAGAAAAGCGCGACAAAGGAGTTTTGACCAAGTTTAAACTGAAATCGTTTTCTTCTTTTGCTGTCCCTTTCATCATTTTACGTTATATCTTCAGTACATTCACCAATAAAGCTGAAGGTCAAGGGGGACAGTACTACTTTGTATGCTTTCATTCTTCCTCTTCTTTTTCTCTGCCGCCTTTTGAATAGGTGACCTCAAGAATGGAGATACAAGTCAATTAAAAGGCTGCAGTTCTGAGGGGGCAACTAAAAAGCTTGATAAAAGCGAAAAGTTCATTTCCACACTCCTTTATAGTTGTAAAAAATTCTGTAAGAGAAACTGAAGGAAGTTGCGAGACGCAAAGCGAAGCAACTGAAGCTGGTAGGTCACATGAAAGTGACAACATGGCGAATGTAGTACATCCAGATTATTTTCATACTACACACATTTATACAAATTTAACAGTCGCGATGTAATACTTATTCAAAACAAGTATCTACTCAAGAGAGTTTGCAATTGTTAAATAATAAATGGATCAATTAATAAGATTGTTACTGTAATCAGATAATTTTATCCATATAATGAAGGATTAGAGATACTCTATTTCTTATTTAAAGGGCACCTATTATGGCATTTAAAATGTTCCTAATATTGTTCTGGGAGTCCCCAACAACAGTTTTACAAGCATGAAATGACAAAAAACACTTTTGTTGTCTTATAATATGCATTTATTTTACCTGATTTGCTCACTGACTCCCATATGAATCGTTTAGCGAGTCATTTTTCCAAACCCCGCCTTTGCGTGACGCTAATCTGTGGTGATATGTTAGCTACCATAGCCCAAAGGAGTGACACCGAGCCGACGGGGTGTCATTGGTTGTTGCGTTAAATCTTACCCAGATACAATAGTGCTATTTTCTGATTGGCTAACAACACCAGACGAACAACACCAGAGGAGACGCGCTTGATTCCTGCCGGTTCCACAGTGAGAGCGGCGCGGCCAGAGTTTTGGGCGCTGCGGCATATTAAATATATTACAAACAGTTTTTCAGCGTGGGAAATACAATGTGTGGCGGGAGAGCGTGACAAAAGACCGAAATGAGTGACTGTCACGCTCAATGCGTGACACTTGAGAGCCCTACACTTCACATATTTCAATACAATTGACATTGAAGACCTAGAAGCTGCGCTGTGCGTACACAACACACAAAATAATTATTGAGCATGATAAATAAAACATAAAAGCAACAATTAATATTAATAATACTTACAGGTTGTGATTCGGAGAAGGAAGCTGATCCAAATAAACTCAGTACTGACCCTTCCTTCAGTATCAGCCGGCTCGCGAATCCATACTTTATAGCATTTAGGTTTGTGAAGCAATCATCTTCAAAATGAGGCGAACACAGAACAAGGTTCGGCTATACTTCTGTGGTATAGTTGTATATATGAACTGTAGCCACTTAGTCTTCAAATGCTCCTCACTGGGCAGATGAAAAAAAGTTAGCTTTTGCGTCGCACTTCAAAACACAGCGTCTGGTCGACATGATGTTTTCCCTGGCGTCTCCGAACGCAATAAGTGGGCGTATCTTATTCAAATAACTTGTACAAGTGACGTCATAAAGTTAGAGAAAAAGCATCGTTCGTCGAACGATTCATATCAGCGACTCAGAGTCGACTCTTACTTTTGAGAGACAATAACTTTGTATACGGTGAACTTTCATGTTTAAAACTTTGCAGGATGTTTTCGTTCACTTAGATCTATGTTACACACTACATGAAGGGCAATTTTCAAAAATCCATAATAGGTATCATTTTTAAAGGGTACCTATTATGGATTTTTGAAAATTGCCCTTCATGTAGTGTGTAACATAGATCTATAATAATGCATAATGTTATGAAATGCATGCTGTTATGAAATTGTTTAGCAGAAGTCAAAATGTTCATCAATTTGAATCTACTGTTATTATACAAAAGTGTTGCGTTTATAATTTTGTTCAGATATATATATATATATATATAATATATATATATATATATATATATATATATATATATAGTAACTGCTCTTAGAAATACTTTCTGATGACTATGTTTATATATACTTAAGCATACATTTTTATACTCCTTTTTAGCAGTTAGTTGTTGCAGGCCAAATGGCAACAGGGATTGTCATTTTGCTAGAAATGACCCTTTTACAAGTCTCAATATAAGTCATAAGTATATATCTCAATTAGTCAGCATATGATTGTGCCAGTAATTTGTTGTTGCATTCCTATATTTTCAGCGTTGCAAATGAAAGTTTATGTTTGGTGTCACAACAAATTATTGCATTTCAATCTCTAATGAAATGCTATAATTTGTTATTGCATACCAACCTGCAACGTAACACAGCAGCGTATAATTCTGCCAGTGTTACAAGTGGATCTTTAGCTAAGTTGAATCCATCTGTTGTCATCCTCCCTCCCTCTACCACACACACACTCACAAAGATTGACAACATATGACCTTGAAAATTGAGTTGTCTGACATTTTATATAAGATGTTTGTTGTTGTCCTGAATGAAGACCGTGTCATTTGATTGCACAAGCTGAATACAGAACTACATATTGTTCATATAAATACCCAAATAAACAGATTACAAAAATATGGTAGTGGTTAGATCTCTGTTTACATTTCTCTCTCTGAGGAAATAAAAAAAAAATAATCCCATTCCCACTTTTTAACTCTTTATTTCCTCCGATAAAGCTACTTGTGATCACACTGTCCGGATGATTGTATGCTGATTGTAAACTGATTTACTTTAAATAGAAGATTATATACAACCAGTCAATATCTATTGAGTAGACTTGAGAAAACAAATCTATTCATAATTCAAACTGGTGTGTGAGTTTCCTTGTGTATCAGTGTGTGTGTTGGCATGATGAATGTCAAAGATAACAAATTGTAAGGAAAAGTTGAATTTGTATCTGCTTAGGATCCTGGCTGCCTTATACATATGGCTTCAGGTTTCGTGGTAATAGGATCTTTGATAGATGGCAGCCCTCCTCAGTCTCCCATTTTTTAAAAGATATTTATTTATTAATCTGTCTATTTATTCAGTCAGATCATCCCCCGCGGGGTCACTGTCTCACAACCACCTGCACCAGTTTTTTTCAGCTTTTTTCATCCTTTGCTTTATAGTTCATATCCAAAGTCGCTTATGCGCATCTCAGTCGGCCGAGTGTCACCCTTCCGCCCGCAGGCTAACGGAGGGTACGTTTTCCATCTCATCTCTCATCTCGTGGGCAGAGGCCTTCCTCCATCTCTCCACCCCTTTTCTTAATTCTCGACACATGTCAAATGGAAGCGTGCCCTTTAGTCTTCTCATGTATATGGAGATCCCACATCAATTCCCCCATATTTATATTGAAGAAAAATGCTCCTGAACCTTTAAGGAGAAGTGTGTCTCTCTACTTGTTTAAATTTTTACATTCAGATTCGATATACTCATTCATTCAGGCTGTTCCAGTTCCCAGTTGCTACAATTTGATTACAAAATCTATATGTATTAATATATAATATCTAATTAAAAATACATCATTTGTAATAATATAATTTTACATACAGTACATATTGTAATTATTGTAATCTGACCCAGTATTTTATGCTAGAGTGTGTAGTGTGTGCTAGTGTAGTAGTGTATACTCATTAGCATAGCAGCATGCTAATAACTGTGATTGTTAGTCAGGTTGTATGCTGAGGAGCGATTTTTGTGTGTTGCACTAATAACCCTTAACCCGTACGATCACACCAGTGTGTGATCAGTGCGTCACATGATCAACTGCTAAATTCAAATGTGCTTTTGTGCTTTGGCTGGCGCTGAGCCAGAGATGGACGCGCTCAACACTTGTCATATATAACTATTCAGTGTTTTCAACCATATAATGTTTATTTTAGGTTTCAGACATTTATAAACATAAGTACTAGCAAAACAATACATTTACATTTTATAAAATACACAATAAAATCCTTTTAATTATAAATTGATGATGTTTTTTATTCACATCAGAGACACATTTTGTAAGTAACTATAAAATTTACCTTTTAATTCTTCTCCCACTCTATCGGCCACCTACTTTCATGTATTTCAGGAGAAGTGGATGAATTAGCGTGTAATAAATCCGACAGATACTATCCTCTGAACTGCGGCACAAACTAACATGGCGACGCCCATCACGTGCTATAGATCAGCTAACATGATCATTATAAAGGTTTAAACGACAAAACACATTCACTTACACGTATTTGAGAATCAGAATATCAGGTAGTTGATAACATAGCTAAAAAGTTTGTGAATATTTTGAATTTAAAAAGAAAAAACTAAATGAAAGCAATACATCTGCCATACAGCACTATTGTGGCTACTGTCTGTCACATGACAAGCATGAAGCGTCTCTATTGGAAATAGAGTTATGCGTTGATGACGGCATGATTATTGCACAGGTGTGCCTTAGGCTGGCCACAATAAAAGGCCACTCTAAAATGTGCAGTTTTTATCACACAGCACAATACCACAGATGTCGTAAGTTTTGATGTCAATAAGTTGATGCGTTCTAAAATAAAAGTTGCCTTAAAAAACTTACGCTGGGGGGTCAGCTAGAATATTTTAAACTTGCGTGTGGAAGGGTAAACAGAGTTGTCGCCTACAAAAACTTGTTTCAAATAAGCTTACGAGTTTCGATTAGGGGTAGCATGGTTCCTTTGCAATTATCTGCCTATGAATGAAGATACCAGTAGGATTTGGAACAGAGCTAAAAGAGCTTCTGATGAATTTGTATTCAAATGAGTTTTGTGAAATTATTCTACACCCACCACAGTTTACGTTAAATCCTCAAAGATCACCATTAGACACAGTTTCTCTGTGCCATGATCAACTGTCCACACCACTGTGCAGTCTGCCATCTCAGGTAAACACCCACCAGGTGTCACTTAATCCCGCTTTTGACACCAACTAGACCTTGTCCCTTTAGGGGTGACCTCCTCAAACTCATCGTGTCACACTCCTGGCCCTCTGAGAACTCTCCAACAAGACTCATTGAGGGGGGCTGTTTTAAAGGGTCGTGAGGGGGTTGTAAAGGTAGTATGAGTTTGAGCATCGGGGTGGGGGTGACAGCACTGGAAACCAATGGTGCATCAAGACAGTTCTACCCCGCCACGGTGGCCATAGATCAGGGCAGGGCTGCTGGCGGACCGGGTGAGGGTGACAGGGGAATAACATCCCTTTCTCCTCAATCGACAGGGCCCATAACTCCTGCCTCCCCAGGGACAGATTGAGAAAGGCAATAGCCAGGGGCTGTGAAGCAGAGATGCTTGGCAGAATTGAAAGTTAAAGAAGCAGGAGCGGTATTTTTTTTTCTCTCCTGTGCACTTGTGCCCGCTTTTGCACTCCTCTGTCATTTTTTTTTTTACCACTCGCTACTAAGGGAAATATTTTTTCCCACATTTTTCTAGAGCGAGTCTAAAGCTTCCACTACATTCTACAGCATTGTTGTTATTTTTTCGCACAATTTAAATGCATGCCTGAGGACATTGGGAAAGCATCTCCGTCGGGAAGTGTACTTCCGCGGCATCCCTTGTTTGTATATCGGCATGTAGACCGTGAAGCCTGCAGGGATAGTGCTGTGTCAGGACCGAAGCAGCATCTCTGCAAGAGTGCCAGCCTCTCGCCCCGGTAGCGACAGATTTTATAGCCTGATCAATTTCCCAGTGGCTTATTGAATGTCTTTTAAATGGCTTTTTTATTTTCAATTATAACCCACTGTGTCTCGCCTGCCACAATGGGCCAACATTTGCACTGCCGGATAATTTAAATCCCTACTTTAGGAAATTATGCATTTTATATTGCCTAAATTTACAATCCCCCACCCAGCGCTGGTCTAGCGACAATAAAAGGCGAAGTAACCGAATGGATTTTTTGCACATGTCGTTAATGAATGCGTTAGTAAGAGTTTGTTTGCGGCTAACTGGCACATCCATGGTGGACACCGCTGATGAACGAGGTACGTGAAACGTCCACGTTTATGGAGATTTATTTGCTTATTAAATTGAACTTGCTTTCAGGTGCCGTTATCAAGTTGATGGAAGCAAACGCAGATTGAAGTACCTCTAGTGAATGACCCAAAGTTAGACAGGTGCATCAAAGTACATTCGCCCCCGTCCCAACCAACCATCCCTCCCCTCCTTATCCCCAGCATGCGAAGCAACTTGAAGGTGAAAGAAGTGCTCACCGGAGCTCATTGGAAAGTAGAAATGACAGTAAATTTTTCAGCCTCCCTCTCCCTCGCTCCTCCATGAGATGGGAGATCTTGTTATAGCAGTCAGGATGAGAGGGGGTCAGGGCAGCAAGCCGGCGTGCGCCTGTTGATGATTGAGGAAAAGAGGAGTAAATTCATTCTGCTCTCGGCACTTTGTCAAGTGCCAGTAGCTTACCGTTGAGAGCCAGTCACCCATCACCATGTTACGACCTCAGAGGTCAGCGGTGAGCCATAAATCAGCGAGGAGAGCGGTTGTAGTGATGCTGCAGAGCTGAAGAGAGCTGATGCGACTATTGCCTTTGTCGTGCCGCCCCCCCCCCCCAACCTTTCCACCCGTATGAAGCTGAAGAACCAAGGCCTGCATGAAAATGATGCCCAGCCCTTCACCACGTGTTGCTGCTTCACAGAAAAAAAAACCCTGGAGTGGCGAACGCCCCAAATAAAGTCTTTCTACACTTTTATCCTGCTTTTTCTTAATTATATTTTTTTATTGTGATGTGGGCTACTTTATGAGCGCCCTCATTCTACTCCTGTAAAGTATTGATTTTTGTTCTATAATGAAGGATTTCATAAGTGACAATGTTTTTGATTACTCGTGACAAACCTCCTTAGAGTATTAATTAAAACGGCAGCAGATGTGCAGGTGTGGGAAATCATTAGAAAGAGGCCCCAGTCTGTGGACATTTCCCTCTCCCAGCATGCAACGGCTCTGCATGGCAAATAGGACGCCTGAGAGGGAAAGCGTACCTCACAAGTTAATCTGAAGAACAAGTACGTAAAAAACACATTGTACATTACAAAAAGGACATCAATCCATTCATATGGACTTTTTTGTCTCATTTTTCATGCTGAAACTAGATCGGTATACGTAAATTGTTTTGCTTGAACAAGGTTGTCAGATTTTTCAACAGAGCTGCGTTTCCAACACTTGGACTGGACGATTCCAACTCAAACAATGAACGGACGTCAATACGACAGTTTCCTCTATTTTTTCATGTTAATTGATATATCATGGAATTATCGATTTCTTAGGCACCCATGTGCTAGCATTTTTCTCGGGCGCACTGGGAGAGAGCACTAGGAAAGGGGATCTGGTTGGTCAGCTCCTGCTTTCAATATTTGCTCCTATTAAACTGTGATTATCCTGTAGTGCCTGGCTTCTCTCAAAGTTGGAGAGAGCAGGCCGAGACAAAACAGTCAGATATTTCCAGAAAGTAAAAACTTCCTGACAACTCTGAAGGTTTACCAGGTCTTCTGAAATTATTGAATACCTCATGTCAGCTTATGTTGAGGTCCATATATTGACATTTGCAGATGTAGAAACTGAAATCAGGCTGAGAACCAGATGAGACTTTTTAAGAGACTTTTTTCGATTACTCATTTCTCAATAGTCCCTCGTACAATAAGACCTCACAGAACTTATTTTATGTATTGTGGGTGGTTTGCTTCATAGCTGTTACACTGTTTTTTGGTGCAGCTAAAGCACACAATATACTTAACTTGTTAAGTGGATGCTTTGCGTACACATTCAGCTGAACGCACAGCTTTCAAAGTTCAGTCCATTTGATAGCATGTGTGAACCCTGATGGCCGACACATGCAGTTTATATCATGCAATTGTGAGAAATAAAGTCAATAGAACAATTGCGTCTCGTAAATTTAGAATTGCGGGATATAAATACTCGCAATTTGCAAGTTTATATCACACAATTTTGAGAAAAGATGTCAGAATCACGGTATATAAACTCGCAATTGCATGTTACAAAGTTAGGATCGCAAGCTTCCGGCAGTGGCTCAGTGGTTCATGTAGGTTGTCTACAAACGAAAGGTTGGTGGTTCAATCCCGGTTCCACCTGACCAAGTGTCGAGGTGTCCATGAGCAAGACACCTAACTCCAACTGCTCCCGACGAGCTGGATGGCGCCTTGCATGGCTGCCGTCGCCGTCGGTGTATGAATGAGAGAGTGAATGGTGAATGTGAGGCAAATTGTAAAGCGCTTTGGTGGCCATTGGGTCTGTGAAAGCGCTATATAAATGCAGTCCATTTACCATTTACCATTTATAAATTTTTGTGAGAAAAAATCTTTATTAAAAGTGTTATAAAAACTTTATAACACGCAATTGAGAGTTTATATCTCGCAATTCTAACTTTATAACACGCAATTGCGAGTTTATATACCGCGATTCTGACATTTTTTCTCAGAACTGTGAGATATAAACTTGCAATTGCGAGTTATAAAGTCCAATTCTATAGGAAAAAAGTTTCTCACAATTCATTACACACGATTGCGACTTTATATCACGCAATTCTGACTTTGTAACTTGCAATTGCGACTTTATATCTCGATATGTAAACTCGCAATTGTGAGAAAAAAAGTCACATTTACCTTTTTATTTTTTATTCTTTGGCGGAAAAAGTTTCCATAATTAACCAATCAGCATTCAGGATCTGTTTTATAACATTTTAGTCTAAAAAAAAAACAATTTCTCAATCATCCAGTCACCACCAATAACAATAACAGCGGATAAGAAGCGGCAGGAAAACTGAGCTTTTCATTCTTTTAAGCACCTGCAGGTGTTTCATTCTCTATTTCTGCACTTAGATATCTGCCATTATGCCTGCCTGATCGCAATGAATTGAACAGATGGTCCAGAACTAAATCTGCCTCTGGGTTTTACACTCTGTTTACCCATAGCTGTTTACCTCAGCTGGTACTGTTTTATCATAACTACTTTGAGATCTTGGGCCAGTGTTAAAACTTGAAGTTTCTAAAGTGCTGATGTAAGACTGCTGCCAATTCAGAAAGTAACAGCCCAGAATGATTTCAGAGGGGGAGTGTTTTAGAAATGGCGTGTTTGCTCACATTTTATTTGTCAAAGAGTCACTTAAAATCTCAGACAGCATGGTGAAGCTAAGCTTGATATCGCTGAACACACACCAACACTTCCACAAACTGGGTTTTAGAGACGCTTGACACATCAGAATGATGGACTCTTTGAATACACTGACCTCTCTCCTCCGGACGCCTCTTTCCACCCTCCCTCTCTCCTTACAGCCCTTCATCCCTCCATTTCCACCCATGTAGATGAGACAGAGATAGATGAAGATATTCCTGATGGGCAGCCATTTCATAGCAACACACCAAATGAGTTCTGGCTGCCCTGACCCACCCTCCTTTGCAGGAGATTAATCCTGACGCAGGTCGCTTTCCCAGCATGACAGTTCTGTGTGCTGAGGGGGCTATTCTTTGGGACAAAATTGGGTTTACTTGGCTAAATCTGGTAAAACCTCATCCTCAAATGTAGAATTTCACACACAAAGATATCTGTTACTTGCCTTGTACGGTAAAGTGGAGATTTGACTTAAAGTGAAGCCTAGCTCTTACACGTCTGCTCCACTTACACAACTCGACAGTTCTATGTATGTGGAAGTCTGTGCTTGTTTATTGTGAAGGATAAGCTTCTATAGACTTCCCACTTTAATAGTAAGTGACTCCTGAATGAAACGGTAGCACTGATGCACAAAGCCTGGTATGTATTCTGTACATGCCGCTCACTGGCCTGATGACCTGATGGTGCGTATTATGAAATGTCCCCAGATTTATGGGCACACAAAGACCCACCAATTGGTGACTGAGCCCTCTGGGATGGGAGGCAAAGATTGTACTCATCCCTACAGTACTATCATAGCATCTAAACACAAGTCGGCCATAAATTTGAGGAATTTATGCCATATAGATGTTTTGTGTCTTTTTTTCTGAGGGCGTTTGATGAAGGTTTTAAAAATATAGCTTGTTCTTTATTGATGTGCGGTGAAATATTAGCTTGCACAATGGATTGTTTAGCTTTTTTGGCTAGACTGCCGAACAGAAGAGTTACATCCGATTAGCATTTTATAATTTGCAACAGGTCTTATTTGTAACATGTTAACCAAAATCTTTTTGTTTGTTGCCTTTCCGGGTCATTGATTAATTGTGACTATTTTGTGACTTTACAGGACATCTGTCCCTCCTCTGTGTCCATGACAACCTGAATGAAGACCTGCGATGTCCTGACACTAGTGTCCACCTCTCTGGACAGGTAAGGCCTCACGCCACTTCTGCACCCATCTATCAATAAGGATCCAAGGTTATTTGACATCTGAAAAGAAATCAATTTGCTTCCCCTGACACTAAAATGATACCAAACCCTTTTGCCCGAGCTCAAAAATGTGTACCAGTGCCGATAAATACTATTTTGGTTTCTTCTCATGCAATGTTGAAGCTATCTTGAAACTAGTCAAGCTACAAACTACTCAATTTAAAAAGGTGCTAAAGTGAACTACCTTTTTTTGTAGTAGATTGCAGCACTGTAGTGGTGTTTCGTTCGGAAGTTTGTCCCTTTTTTAAAAATGTGCCAGTTTTATCACCAGAAAAAAATAACACATTGGTATAGTGAATGATTCACTAACTCACTAATGTTGTAACCTTCAAAAAGGGTTAATGAATCAGTGACAAAAACTGAATTAATCTAAAACTGGGATGAATTCAAATCTTAACCAATACAAGTTCCTATCAAAAATTACAAATTTCAGGCTGGATTTTTAAAACAATTATTGGTTTATGTATAATATAACATCCGATTACAGTATAATATAACATCAGATTACAGTTATATAAAGAAGCTACTTTTTCTTAGCACCACAGTAGCATTTTAGTGTATTAGTATTCTTCAGCGTTGTTGGCAACCTATTACTCATTTAAAGTATCTTGAAATCACTAGGATGGTAATAAAAAATAAATAATTTATAATGAGTAATTAATAACCATATTCACTTAAAACATGTTACACTCAGAGGAAGCAGCAGAGCGATCACCAAAGACAGCAGCCCTCTGGTGGCCGACAAAAAAATAATGTCTGTATCTCTAGTGTCAGACTAGTAGTACACTTATCACACTTTATACATGATTCTGATTACAAATTCCTAAAATGACTTCCCCCCTGAATACATCATACTTCAACTTCACATATTTTGTGTTTGTTTGGGTGGTCTGAGATACTGTGTTCTGATCATTGCTTTTTTGCACACTGTAATCAAAAATCTAATACCACAATTGAGTCTTTACATGGAAATGTCCAGATTCCCAGAGGTGTGAATCAGTTTGAAGTGTACACAGTGCATGAAGCACCTCGTCAAGGTCACAGGCCAGGGCGCGCACACAGCGAGAAGTGAGAACAGGAGGGCGAGGCTCGCTGATAATTGGCAGTTTAGTGTGAACCGGCATTGTGATACGCTCTCAAGCTGATGAGTGACGCCATCCTGTTCTCGCTCTTACCTGATCAGGTCTCCGCCGCTGAGATCTCCACATATTGATCTCATTTGACTTAAAAAGCCTCTTTGGAGTTTGTTTTGACTCTCAAAGGCCTCGCTGTCTTTTGTTTTTCATTTGTTTTGTTTTTCAGTCAAGTTGCCAGTCTTCGCTAATGTTTATTTTTTTCTTTTGTCTGTTGCATAGTTTTTCGTTTTGTTTTCTCATTTTATGTTTTCAAAGCGGTCTGCTTCACCCATTAGCTAATGTTGCTTTCTTTGTTTTGTTTTGTTTTGTTTTGCTGTGTTTTTGTGTTTTTCATTTATTTATAGCATTATTTTGATTAATTTTATTTATCTTTTTGTGTTTTGTTTTGTTTTGATTTGCTTTGCTTTTTTAAATTTTTTTTTTTTTTTAAAGGTTTGCTTCACTCATTAGCTAATTTTGCATTCAAGGGATGCTAAAAAAATAGAGAAATATTTGTTTGTTTTGTTTTGTATTGTTGTGCTTTTTGTTTGTTTTTTCCCCATTTATTTATTTATTTCCACCATTATTTTATTTATTAATTAATTAAATGTATTTATTATTTATTTGTTTGTTTTGTTTTACTTTTTTTTGTTTTTTTCAAACAGATTTGGCTGTTGTTGTGTCGAGATGCTTATAAACAGAGAAAGAATATTATTGATTTATTTTATGCAAATGTTTTATTTGATTTTATTTTACATATAACTCTTCTTTTTATGAGGGTATTTATGACAGTATTTATCACAGCACTATTTGACCCAGAGGAGGACTGGCGGACAGGCAAGTATGCTCTTATATGTAACGAGAGCACCTCGTCTCATGCACTGTACCAGGTGGCCCAGTCACCAACCCTTGAACATGGACTACAGCCCTTCTGGAACCTTTGTGAACTTCCGCCAGTGTGTCAATCACTAAGTGAGTGGCAGGGCTTCCTGTTTTGGCCGTGTGAGGTTACACATCCTGGCAGGGGAGCTGCTGTCAGCCACAGGACCTCGTGCTAGTCGTGTCTCTCCCGACAACCACACACACACACACACACACACCACACACACACTTGTTCAGCCCCATGGGGATCTCCTGACTTGCAGGCTCTTGACACACCAGCGGAGGTGCTACACTGATTCCTGTTTTACTTCACACCTGCACAGTGCTGTCAGGACTCATTCCCCGGCCACACGAGAGGTCAGTCGTGCTTCAGTCAAAGCTAATTAAACCGTTTTTGTGCCAAAATAACAAAAATTAATATGAAAAGGCACCGATAGAGAGGAAGGACTGCAAAATGACAAAAAATGTTATGTTTGTCAGTAACAACTCAATACTGCTTGTCTCGAAAATATTTTTAAATTAAAATTTGGTACTTTATTGTTTCTCCTTCGCAAATATTGTATTTTGGGGCTCTTTAGTCTCGTCTGGAAACTTGTGCATGTCATCAGAGACCATACCATACATTTTGAAATCTTATTTTTGGAATTTTTTTGTGCCATTTTTATGATGGATACAGGACAGGATAAGCTGAGGGAATGGTATTAGGGTCCACTAGGCCACAGATCAGACCACAATTCGTCTGAAGAATTTTAAGTATTTGATGCTAATTTGTGAATGCAAATTTTAAGTAATTGACCTTACACCATAGTATATGGTGTATACTTCATGTGAAATCAAATAACAAACTGGTGTGACGTCGTTTATAACAAAATCAGGCCAAAACGAAGTTCCTTTGGGGAGCATAATTTAATTGGATCAATGAGGCTAACTCCTCAAATGCCTCTGCTAAAGTTTCTTTCTCAGATTACTGCTGTTGCTGATGAGCGATAGATAACGGACCATAATATATATATATATTATATATATATATATATAATATATATATATATATAATATATATATATATATATATTATTCCCTGAGCTAAAATAGTTGAACATATATTTATATATAATTTATTAATTTATTCAATATTTATATGTTTTTCTATTTTTGTGTGTGTTAATATATTCAACTTTTCAAATATTTTAGCACTGGAAAAAAGCTTTGAACGCGTTGAACTTTCAATCCCACTGACAATACACCAAAATAAAGAGGCATTTAACTGAAAAACAATGACAAATATTTCAAACCTCAGAGTGCAGATGGACTCACCTCTCCCACACTCTTTGAACGGCCAGTCGCAGAGACCATTGTTTCACCTGAAACAATTGGTATTGAATCATCGCCGTGTTGTCTTTTTATTCTCGCTGTCCATCGGGCCCGAGCGTTAATATGCCATCACCACAGCTCACATCCTCGTTAGACACTGCAACCGATGAGGTTTCCTGTGGCTTGGGGGCTTCGCCAGCAGGACACTTGCTCCTACCAATCTATCAGCGAAGAGAGGAAGAGAGGCACAGAGCTGTTATGTCACTCTATGAAAACGGCCACCTGAGCTTCTGTGACTAACTCTAAGCCAGACCACAAACATCGGCAGCTTTAGATTATGAAGGCCCATTGAGGGAGGCTACTGTACATATGTGTACAACAGAAACTGTTTGTTGTGGAGACATTTTCCTTTTACAGCGCCATCTGCGGTGTCTTTTAAAGGGACAGTTCACCAAACGCGCCTACATGTGTTTTTCTGAATGGACGTGAAACATTTGGAGATAAAAAAGAGAAAAATGGAAACGGTCATCCTGGTGTCATCTGTACGGAGACAGAATGTTAATTAATCGTCACTCGTGGGATCTAAAGTCTGCTCATCTTTACCCTGGTGTTGACTGTATCGTCAGGCTGGTCGGGCGTGTGGATGGACATTTCCCCTTGTGGTGTGGGTGGATTGGAGAGTGACACCTACTTCCACCCCCATTGGAGAGGAAGTTCCTATCAGAACACAACAGGAAAAGAAAAAAGGAAAACAAGCTGACATCTTTTCACTGATGAAGTCACTTCCTACAGGCCCTGTTTTGACCCTAGTCCACCCACCCAGACAGAGCTTGAAATCAGAAGCACCGCATGCTAAGATTTGACATTTGAGCAGGTAAATCTATTAGATCTGAGTATATCTTAAATTTTCTATATGCATATATGATCCATGTTGACTCTTCTAGACAGTTATTTTGACATTTTTATCAAATATGACCCTAATACCATAAGATCAAAGATCAGAGGGACAGACTGGAGATTTGCTAATCTCTCTTGTCTTCATTGTAGCACTTGACCCCAGGTCACTTAAGGAGGACTGTCCGTGTTGTAATGGTTCTGCAAGTCATTTTTGATTGCCACATATTTTAGACAGCCTCAAAAATGTTGTTGGTTTAACTTGTTAAAAATATACTCAAAATATTATGTTATCTGAACCACATTAATTATCTTAAGTTGATTTGACAAAAGAAAAAAAGTTGTGATAAATCATGAAAATAATTTGTTAACCGTGTGAGACAAAGAAGATGCTTCCGTTCATGTTGATGGTAATTTCCTGTTTACACTGAAATGCAGGTCAGCAGTTTAAGAGAACGGGACCACGCTCTCATTTTGACCCAAAACATTTAAAATCTCATATCCCCCTCTCGGAGTCCTACAGACGTTTGGCTCAATAGAGGCAGATTAGTCTAATGCTTAATTAAACAGCTTGCGCTCCCATAGCGTGCTGCTATTGTTAGTGGTGTGAAATGGCTCATGGTGGTCTCTGGGTGAAGTCATTAGAGCCGCGTGCCAGACCCTAGATGAGCGGGTACCACTGCTCTCTCCTGGCTCATTGAAGATGCTCCCCCACCACATGCATTCATTATTCATGAGTGGGAAATTTTAATCTGACGTGTATATCAAAGACGGCAGTTGCTTTCTGATCTCCCCATGTGTGTCCAGCGCTAGCCAAAAGAAATTCATAAAAATGTCTCTCATTTAAAAAAATATTGTTTTAATTTGCGCTTTTCACACACTTGGGAAATGGCTTTATCTTTAGATTTTTGCGTGTTTGAGTCATTTAAAAAATTGGTTTGAAGCATCAAACTAGACAAACTGATCTAAATAAATATCAAAACCAAAACCTTAGCATAGTCAGCTCTCTTTGAATGTAGCATGCTAATGATCATGTATCCTTAAACTAATTCTACATCGTCAGAAACTGTGCATGCAGACAAATAGCGTTCATCTGTGAGACTGTGACACACATTTGATTTCAACAGTTTGACATTAGCATGTTGCTAAGCTAAAGACTCTAAATAGCATAAACACAAATGTGGGTCAAATAATAATAATTGTTTTTACCCATATTTCCACATTGAATGAAATGTAACTATTTTGTCTTGTCCAGTGATCTTGGAGGAATATTTCTTGCAATGCATTCTGCGATAATGGTATAGAATGTTACAAAATGAGAAATTCACACATAATTAATTTTGGCGTTGAAAAACACAAGATATATTGTTGGTAGTGTAATAAGAAAAAATGCAAGGTCTGGAGACATTTTTTTTTTAAAAAACTTGATCTCAAAGTTTTAAGATTGCTGTCAAGCTCAAGACGCGAGTTGTGAGCGCAACAAAAATTTAAATTGGAAAAACAATGGAAAAGTTGCGCAGTGGAATGAAAAACGGCCCCTAAATACGTAGGTCAATAGGTTTTGCAACAGAGTTATAGTATTTATCATCTGATTAAGGTGGAGCTAAACTTTTTGTACTGTTATGTTTGATTTTCATTAGTTCGCTGTTTAACGTGCCCTGGATTTGCCCTGAAAAGCAGGGTGGGAAATTAACTTTTTTGCCACAGTGGCTGGTGGATGCCCAATTTTACCAGCCACTTTTCCCGGAATTCAAATTTATAAAAGTATTATACACAGTAAGTACAGTGCATGGACGGTTCGACGGGAAGGTAGGCTACCCATTCCCTCGTTTTCCCTCCGTCATTAATGCGCCGTTTGTTCGAAAAGTACCTTCTCTTTTTATTTACTTCGCCCTCAACAGTTTGTACATTCATAGCTACTGCTGACTCCACGGCGGGCCTCTTAACACCGGGTATATGTCGCCACATTTTTTAAATTTTCCTTTCGTCTGTACCTCAGCTCAGCTATATGTGTCACGGTCCGCTGAAAACCAATCAAATTAGTTACTCGACAAAAGTGCATTATTGTTTCTTAGCAACAGCATTCTTTGACAAAAGCTGTCCAATCCGTTACAAGGAATGTTTTAAGTAGTAACCAATAAAAATATGTTTTACAATCTACCCGCCACTGTGGCTGGTATGCAAGGCAAAGTCACCAGCCACTTTGAAAAAGTACCGGCCATTGGCTGGTGGCCGGTGCTAATTTCCCACCCTGAGGAAAAGTGTCCTATCCAAAGTCTTTCTACAAAACAATTCTGGGTAAACTATCGCTTTAAATGTTGGAGCCGTTGCCTTGCAATTAGCATGTTTCCCAGAGTCAAATTAAGCCAAGGTGCTCATGTGGGAAATTTGGGTTCGAATCTGGCCCAAGTGTAAAAAAAAATCCCTGAAGATATAAGTAAACAGTTCTCAAGAGAGGTATTTCACATCTGTCCATGATCTACAGCCTGTTAGTATACACATCACACAATGTCAATAAGAATTCCTTGTTAGGCTCTCTGATGTTAAGCAGATACGATTTCTCCTTTCGCCAACGCGCACACACGCTAACAGTGGCGGCAGGCACCGGCAATCTTGCCACAGGTCAACGACAGCTTGACGGGCTTCGCCTGGTTCTCTCTGCAGGTGACACAACGCAGCCCTCCTCTCTGATGCATACTGAAACAGATGCACACCAGCGCTCCCCCCGGAGCTCCCTCCACGCTCTCTTTGATGGTCCCAGGCTCCGGCCCTCTGATGTGGCCCTCTTTCAGAGCGTGTCATGTTCACTTGGCGTACACAGGCTGTCTGATATCAAGTAGCTGCTGCCAAGGAACCAGTGTTGTAGAGGAACTGAACGGTCTCCAAGGATCGACTGGCAGACTAAATAACTGCTGATTTGCCATCAACTATCTGCGCGTACGAGCAGCTGTTTATCAGAAGGCAAGGCGGACGGCCAAAGGTTCTTCAATGCTCTTTCTTCACCAAAATCCTGAACGAACAGACTAAAGTGCTGCTTTTGCCTTACTATTGCATATCTGGCGAACATCCTGAAGTTGTCAAGTGAAGACAACTGTCAAGCATCTGTGGCATGCTGTTGATTACCACAGAAAATAATGAAAAAGTTCAAACCAGTTGGAACAAGACATAAACATTATAAATGTTGACAATGGTTAATCTGTTTTGATAGTTTTGTTGCTGTTATGTCACGATCATCTGATTATGAGCAGTGTCATTGACTTAATTTTCTGTTCCCAAACATACATCCCTAATTGTTCGCCACATGTGAGCGGCCTGCAGGCCTGACAGATGGATTCCAGAGCTGGAGTTTTGACAAGTCTATCGCGTGTATCAGCGTTGCATTATTGTGCCTCGGTGTGAACCTTCCCAATCTCTGCTATTTCCTGAGCGTTCTATTAGTGGGTCACAATTCAAGGTTGAACAGCGGGACACGTTCAGTCTCTGAACAAGTTCAACACCTGCAAAGTTCGCTTCACCAGCTTTTTCCAGGCTGTCATTATTGAATTTGTGTAGCAGTAAATTTATGTTAAACAGCATGCACGATTTTGTAGCCGTGTCCACAAAGAGCATGTCATGCCTTGTGTTTGATTTTGTTATATATTCATGTTTCTCTGCCATGCTCATACGACCTTGGGTGACATTTCCAAGCACATGTATTGAAAACAAAGAAACACTTAAGTATTGAATCTTGCACCTCATTGGAGGAGGCACAATCAGGAACTGACCTTGGATACACCCTCCCCTTATATTAAAAGGGAAGATCCAGGAAGACCTTTAAAACAGAATATTTTTGTGTACTTTTTGCCAACAACGGTATCCATAACCCACCAAATCCCAATTGCAATTCAAAACAAACACAGCACATTTTAGCCTCGATTTATTGTTTTATTTAATAATGATATAAGTTTATAAAGAAAATAAACAGATATTCGGACTTCTGAGGATTTGGGTTGGTTTATGATACAGTGGCTAGCTATCTGCTTTCAGTTTGTTGGCTTGTCATTTAGAAAGTATTTTTCTTGGATTCGTATAGGCACGTTTTTAAGTGTTTTATGCATATCGGATCTCATTAGCGATGTTTCACTCAGAGTCTGACCTTCATTCCAACCAGAAGCGCTTAAATGCACCACTTTATATTATAAATTATTATAGGTTGCAGATTTTGCAGTAATACTGCTATAATTTAAATGATTGGACGTTGTCTTCTTAAAGGCGTTTTACTGAAACAGAGTCTGCTTAGAGTTAGTATAATACCATAGCCTTAAATGTTTAACCATGTTACTTGTCTAAATGACATATAGTATGTTTTATAAGTAGCTGGGTTGTAATGAAATAGCGTCTTAAATCGTTCATTTTCAAAGCTTATATATTTTCCAAACCTGTATGACTTTGTTTTTTTCGTGCAACACAACAGAAGAGGTTTAGCAGAATTTCCAAGCTGCCCTTTTCCTGGCAATAAAATACAGGCAGCAGGGAAGCTTTAAAAAGGAAAGAAAAGCACAATACAATATGATCAAATTAGTTTAGTACTCTTCTGAGTGCTTTGTTCTCTTTTACAGTAAAAGGGAATGGAGACAAACTCAAAACATTACAAAAAAAATCACTATGAAAGTGGTTGATGTGTCTTGTGCACAATATTTCAATATTACAAATATATGAATTTATACCAAAATAAATAATTTGTTCAGTTTTAGTTTTATTTGTTTCTAGTAATTTTTTTGCTTCAACTACAACTCAGTTAGTTACCAACATTTCTAACTTTCCTTAAGTTTAAGTTTTTCATCTACTACACTTATTTCAGATTAATTTCAATGAACAAAAACGTTTTAGTTGTAGTAGTTTTAGTTAATGATTCCAACATTGGTCCTTACATGTTTGTAACCAACAACACATAAATATGAACTACTTTATGGAGTATGTATTTTCTTAAATAAAAAAAAAAACAGCGTAAACATTCTTCATAATCATTGGATCAATCAAATCAACGGATTTGGAACAACATGAGGGCGAGGAAATTATGACAATTTAAACTTTCTTTAGAGATGAAATGATAAGTGAGCTTCTTGGTATACATACATATATATATGCACTTCATTGAACTCTTATTACAAACCAGTTTTTTCTATCTGGGCCGTGTTCAATTGGCCGTTTCGATGAACTGCGAGCGGAGGTATTGTTAAAAATTACGGGCAAAAATTGCGGGCAAAACGGCCTATCATTTATGACAATGCGAGGTAATTTTTCATGTCTGATCCTCTGTTTGGGCTGCATTTCTGATCCTGTGTAATTATGTCTTTGTGCTTCAGAATGTGGAAATTTAAGCGCCTTTACAAACGGCAGCAGCAGAAAACGAGTTTTAGAGGAACCACGCGACCATTTTAACAGGACAACATGTTTGAATTAGATGTTCTAGCACTGGCTCTAAATGGATTTCTGAAGTGGTTGTTTGTGAGGATTTTCAATCGGACGTAACCTTGAGTCTTTTTTATGGGAGGTCCGTCGGATTTAAGTGCTGGTATAGCATGAAGAGCCTGAATACATGCGTTTCTCTCTCCATCTCCCTCCATCTATCTCGTTCCCCCTCTCCCTGCCTTCATTTCTCTTCTCTCTTCCCTCTCTCTGTCTGTCTGCCTCTTTTTCTCTCTGAAATTGAAAAATCTGCCTCTGAAGTTGTTGCCATTGTCTGAGTAATTAATGGAATGCTGAGAGCGAGGTCCAGGTGCTTAAAGAGTTTTTTTTTTTATCTCTCTTTTTTTTCTTTTTCCTCATGACTAATAAGGATAGAAATACACATTAGTGCTTTTGTGGTCCTTCTTTTTTATATATAAACTTATGTATAATACATGCATTTAAATGAAAGGACGGTGACCTTCGCTGTGTTCCATTTCAAACCCACCACATTTGTTTTGCATGTTGAGGTGAGGTTTAGCATAACAATCTAACTGCTCCTATTTAATATGCATCTATTAATTCGTCCATTTCAGTAGTTGGGAAGTTTGGGTCAAGGCCTCCGAGCAGTCTTTTAAGCTGAGCTAAAAGTTTCTCGCTACGTATAACCATGATGTCTATTTATTGATGGATGCTGATTATTTATAGGCCTTTACTGTTTGTATCAAATACACATGGCTGATATTATTAAATATGTACACTGTAAAAAAATGATATGATTTTTTTTACATTCCTTTAACTTATCAAAATGAGTTAAGCAGTTTTCAGTTTAATGTAATTTAATGTCAGTTTAATGTAATTTGAGTTGAAATGACTTAAGGTGATTGTACTTAAGGCAGCAACTTTTTTTTCTTTTTCTTCTTTTACAGTGACGAGGTTGTTAGCTGGACTTCATAATTAATGATATGTTAATGAATATTACAATTACGGTTAAAATTCTAAATTCTGTCACTTTTTTACTGACCCGTGTGTCGTTTAAAACCTGTGAAAAGGAAAGTCAGTTGGGTCCAGTGATGTTGTTTTAGTCCCCATTTCTTTCTATAGACAAAAACACAATTTTGTTTTCCACATAGAAAGAAAGTTATAAAGGTTTGGAAAAACACGAGAGCGAGTTAATGACAAAATGTTCATTTTTGGCTGGACTAATCCTTGTAAAAAAGAAGTGCGCTTAATTGTATTGAATGTGCACTTGTAGGGTAATTCAAATCTTAAAAAGTAGATATTTTAAAATAAATAATATAATGTTAATGAAATAAAAGACCACTTAAGTGTACTTAAATAATTCACTTTCATGACTGTTTATTAACATACTCAAGTGCACTTTGTAATAATGACAAATTAAAATCTTTACTGTGAAGTACATTTTAAGTCATTGTATTTTATGCACCGATATGAAAATTTTGACCGATGATAACCGATAATTCTTTATATTTGAAAGCTGATAACCAATATATTGGCCGATAAATCTAAAACCAAGTTTTTATATAATTTTTGTAAGCCTGATTACAAAAATCTCACCATTAAAAGCCATGTCCCAAACACATAATTATAATGTTCTCATTATAATTTTATGTAGCAGACTACTGGTTAACTGTATTTTCTTTTTTGAAGTGATTCCAATCATATTTCAAGCAATTAAAATCCATCATGTGCAACAGTGCATCCGAAGTGTCTCAGCTGAAGTAAATAATCCATTATTTATCGGCTTTAATATATCGGCCACATTTTTTTCCGGGCTGATAATGCTAATATTAAAAATGAATATATAGATATGGTGGCCGATAATTTTAGATGATTTTTTGTCATGCTTATTTACATAATCATTACATTGTGTAAAAGTAATTATGACATTACATATAAAGATCAAATCCTACTCAAGTGTTAAAATAAGTTGAACTAATTACATTTAATATACATTTAAACTGATATTTTCATTTTAATTGCAATTCACAATTCAATTAAGTGTCGAATAAAACATTCAGTTTGCTCTTAAGTACAGTATATTATTTCCCCAAAAAATTATACTAAAGTGTACTTCTATTTCACAAGGGTCTGTTTAAGTGAAAAGTGTTGATTACGGCTTTCATTCCATTGCGATTTACGTCCAGGATATATTTACTCATGGTTGTGGTGAAATAATCCAGTCTTAATCTCTTGTTGTCTGTGACTGACTCGTATTGATGGATTAAAGCGGTCTGAATGAATCTGTTCTCACAGTCTCTCAGCAAGGCGCCTCTCAAAATGAAGGGCTTCAGCAAGTCATGCGGTCGTGTCGGTTTAGGGCTCTTGCCCGAATATATGCTGTCTGCACAGTCTATTTCCGATTTACAGTAAAACTGCTCAGATCTGTTTTTGTAAAGAATTTAACTCAGTAATTTTGCTGAACTGAACAATATAATGTGGAAATGAAGTTTTGTACCTGTGTGAGTGAGAATAATGACATTTTGACTTGGTTTATATATAGAGAAATATCTCACAATGTGGAAATTATATTGTTGATATTACATTAAAAGTTTGAATAAGTTTGGCCACATTATGAATTGTGGTTCAAGTAATTGCATTTTATTTAATTGCAATTACCATACAATTACTGTAAGTGTCTTAAGTGAATATTCTTTAAAAGTATGTTATTTTCATAAAAAGTGTAACTCTTTTTAAAAGTAAAAGTGCACTAATTTCTACTAATTTCTTATTTTTTTTCAGGAGAACTTAAAGAAACCTAAAAACAGACTTCCAAACGAATGCAGTCTGAATGTACCCATGGAGGCTGAAGGGACGTCCCCTCCTCAGCAGAACGCCGACATGTGTCTTTACTGAACATCTTCTCTATGTCTTGTGTTTTGGTAAAGTGCAGATAGTCTGTAAATGATATCCTTAATGTTTCAACATATTGTGTACATGCTTTGAGTAAACTAGAATCTAAATATGTTCATTTGTGAAAAACTAACTTAATGTTTTGAATGTTTTACTGAAGGTTTACTCTATTTTGTACAGGTTTCATCTTGAATAAGCAGTTTATTTCTTTTTAGTGTGTCTGCATACTATATTTGAATGAAAGTGTAGCAGGATCAGGTACGTGTTCTTCTGCGTATGTTTTCTTGCATATTCTCTGTATCAAGTGAATCTGTTCATCTTTGTAGAAACTGTTGTTCACTGATCATGGATAATTGCCAGAGATTGAAATAAAATGACGACTGTTGGCATAATAGTCATTTATTAAAATATGATGGAAAGATTCCAAGAGCTTGTATGGAAACTCTTTATGGCAAGAGGTGACATCAGAGATGCGGGTCTGACTGCGGCTTCCAGCGCACAAACAAGAGAATCCCAATCCAGACATTCAGGCAGGTAAGCAGATATCCAACGCAGCTGCAGGACTTCCGGTGACGGGGAACAAAATAGGAACGAGGGGCACTGGATTCCTTTTAGATTGTCGGTCTGATCACACACAACACAGTAGAGTCACAAAACGAAGCAAATACAAATCAGTTTCCCTAGAATCGATGAAGAAGTGGCTTAATGTACAAATGGGGGCGTAGATGCCATGCAGCAAATGTTGATCAAAGCAGTTGTGCTTGTAAAAAAAACTTTTTACATCATTTTTGTCAGAATTTACATTGATAAAGGTGTGTAACATGTCAGAAAGATCACTTTCCTTATAAAAAAAAGCATTTGATGATTGGGATATCAAGTCACCATGGTGGTCATTTTCACGGCTCTTTAAATCAACACATGACATTTAGCTTCAGGTGTTACAACAGTCACCTCAGCTGTGTTTTTACTGTGTTGTTACCTTTTGACCTCAGATTTAGTAAAGTCAACGCGAAATTATATTTACGACCCAATTTACTTCCTTATTATGACATATTTCCATGTGCAGCAGGTTATTCAATCAGATACATGTAAAGTGAGACATTTTGGGTTTAAAAAGTGTCCGTTACATGCCAAAATGAAGCTGAATGTAAGTTTACAATGGATTGTGGGAAACTACTCCCTTTATAAACCACCAGCACCCACTTTTGAGGAGATTTTATGGGAAAATGAAGGTCACCCTGATGTATGCTAACAGTAAGGTTTATATTATTACAGTACCGTTTATTATGTAAATGTTAATCTTAATTATTTACTGCTTTTGTTTTGCTTTCGTTTGCTTTCATTTGCTTTTGTTTTGCTTTCATTTGCTTTTTTTTTGCTTTCATTTGTTTGTTTTGCTTTCATTTGCTTTAGTTTTGCTTTCATTTGCTTTTGTTTTGCTTTCATTTGCTTTTGTTTTGCTTTCATTTGCTTTTGTTTTGCTTTCTTTTGTTTGGTTTGCTTTTATTTGCTTTTGTTTTGCTTTCATTTGTTTGTTTCAATTGTTTGTTTTGCTTTCATTCGTTTATTTTGCTTCATTCGTTTGTTTTGCTTTCGTTTGCTTTGTAATTGAATTCTTAACATTATTTTCTGCCCTATAATGGCAATTCGATTACAAAGAAAAAATCTTTTTGTATGAAATAACAGGCATTGATAAATTGTGCACAAGACCAAGATAGTGTATTAAGGAAATAAATTGGATTCATTTTGATTTCATGTTGACTTTAACACCAATTTGATATATTACAGTCAAATGAAGGGTTTAGGAAAAACAACGGCAGTCCCCAAGTATCAAAGCTCTCATCCGTTCATTTTGAAGCAAACAGGTAAGTACAAGTGAAGGACAGACGCTGTCTTTGGTATAGAACACAGACGCTATCATGAAAACATTCATTGAAATCTCACGATAGAAAAGATGCACCAGTCAGTCACACCAGTACAGCTCTTGATATTTTACAGTGGCAGGACTGATGGGTGTTTAATGTGAATCACTCAATCACCATTTAGCTCCATAACTGCATCTCGTATCTACATTTTAAAAAAAAAACGTGCTACAGTAAACAAATACATTTAGTCATGACCCCACCGCACTGTGCAGGAACACATGGATGAAACCAAAACAATAAATTAAGCTTAACCAGTGACATACATTTCAAACGTTAAAACAGGTGTCCACAGAAACAAGCCAGCACAATCAAATAAAAAAAAAAAAAAAAGTAAAAACTCAGTATTAAGTGAGATTCCTCTCTGATTTAGTGTCTCACGACATAATTAAGTACTGGTCAAGAAAGATGAAAACTGTACACACCTAAGAAAGCAAACAAGAGGAATATAATCTTTTCTGAACGTTTTGTTTCGTTTTTATATGAAATCATTGCTTTGCAATTGAACGCATCACAGTTATCTCCCACATGAATGTAAACGCCTCTTATTTCTTTTCAATTGTATAACATTAATACTTTATATATATATATGTACTTTTTATTTTACATGTCGTAATTCACATCAGCACGGTTAGCTAGCATGGAAATGAAATAAGGCAAGACTCACATGACTGTGACATCACAAATTATTAATACTGATAGTTAAGGTTGTTTTTTTTTCTTTCTTTTTTGTTCTCTGCAGGCTTTGGTCTTGTGTTGACGGAGGTGGCGTTTCTTCATCCTGGCTCTGAGACTGCACTTTATTTACATTCACATTTGTTGATGAACAAACTGCAAAATGTTACAAAAAAAGGTGTGTTGTGAGGTAAATGTTTTTAAACATTTTCTTCCCAATTCAAAGAATTAAAAATGAGAAATTATTTTTGTATTATATTTTTGCAGTAAATTAATAAAATTGTTAATATTTATTATATAGAATTATTATTTAGCATTTTAACCCCCACAAAACTCTGTTTCATTATGAGCTACAGTATTACATTTTTTCAGGATAATTTACCTAATAAAATGTCTAAATTATTTTAATAAAATTAATAATAGAATTGTAAACTGTTAATTCTTTTTTTCATGACAATTTAGCACATGTACCTCCAAAATTATTTTGTATTATTCATTACTTAATTTACTGTACAATTTAAATAATTCATCATTCATTTATTTATTGCAGCGTTGGTCCAAATATTAGACATCGTTTTCTTTAAGCAAAATATAATTTCTCATTTCTTTCTTATGATTTTGAGATGAAATAACACCCGGATATGTTCTCGACAAGATTTGTGATATTCACCCTTTTCCACTTTTGGAGAGAAAACATTGGGAAAAAGCGGCCTCAAAGTGACAAAGAAGAAGAAACGAGTGCCAATTTGAAAAAAAAAAAAAAGAAATGCGTTGTGTGTTTTTTTTGGTGAGGGGTTGGAATAAAGTCTTTGTGGTTTGCGCAGGCAATGGCTGGTTGTCTGTCTTCCCTCCGCCTACTGGCTCTAGCCCAGCTTGTGTGCCTTAAAACAGACAGAGGAGGGCCACATGGCCAGTCCTAATGGAAACTTCGGGTCAATGCTGGCAAACCAGTCTTAAAAGAGAGCCCAGTTCCTTCCTAGTAATCCAAAACCCTCCACCTTGAGTCTGAGTGTAAAGTGGACGTTTCGATCAGCTGCACACAGAACAAATATCGACTGACAGTCATGGTTCGACAACACTACGACAAATCTGCGGTCTAGAGGTCATTATAACACTTCATTTCATTTCTTTATCAGAAATGCATCTGCCCTTCGAGCCAAACAGCTTTCAGGTATTACCGTGCCCTCTCCGTAAGATCCAACGTGTCCGTCCCACCGCAAACCCATGCGCATCTGGTCTTTCGAAGGCTATGTCTGGTGATGACGCTGGGCTGAGGTGGAGCTGGGAGCGGTGCGCGCGATGTGTCCAGACGAGAAGGTCCTCAGGCACGTTTGGCGTGCAGCATCTCTATGAGTAGATTGTTGCAGGGCACGTCACCGTTCAGGTGTTTGTAGTACAGATACTCTTCAGCCTGCAGACTGATGGCCCGGATCTCTGGCAGCCGCAGCAGAAGCTGGCCGAACTTGTCCGTCTGCTGTGGATAGTTGCACATGACGTAGTCCAGCAGCGCGGCGTTGACCTGTTCCTGGACGCTCTCCACCAGGTGGAAGTTCTCCAGGTTCTTGACGTCTGAAAAAAAGACCATTGTATAGTTACTTAAGGGCGTTTTCACACCAGTATCGGCTGATATGTTCCATAACCGGGACTTAATTTGATACAAAGTTTCACTTTCTTCTTGGTTGGTACGGTTTGTTTTCACAAGCAAACCAAACAAAGCATACCAAAATGTGTTTATGTAAGTCACATGTAAGTAAAACTGTCCTCTTATTGGTCAGTTTCCTCTGCATCATCCATCAAGATGATTGACAAGTTCGCTCCATGAGCTTATTGGTAACTATTGACAGACACACGCAAACACCATATGGATGTAGCCGTCATTCCCGCATTATTATATAGCCTATATAATGTCGTTAGAGCGATAGAGCATTCTCGAAATGCACGGAGAAGAGCAATTACATAACATTTTAAGATGAAGAGGCGCTCTTTGGTTTTCAACTGTGATAACTAATGCACTCACTTACAGAATCAGACACTGCCGCTTTTTATATAACGCATTAGCCGTTATGAATTATGATACTGCTTGGTCCGTTGGTTTGGTTGGGTTGGATTGCTTTCTCACCTCAAGCGAACCGCTCCAGAATTTGTTTGCAATCGGGCCACGACCACCTCGTTCAGGCGATCTCAGAGCGATTGATTTGGTGTGGATCTGAGCTCGATTGCAGTGTTCATATATCCCTAAATGAACCGAACTAAGCGAGAAAACGCACCACGTTCAGAAACAAAGGCTACAAAACCATTTGTGAAAGCAATCCAGTCAAAAGTTTGGAATAATTAAGATTTTTTTAAATAAGCCCCTTATACTTACTAAGGCTGCATATATATATATATATATATATTTTATGTATATATATAACCGGTATATAGTTACTCTTAGTTTTTCCATCAGACTTTTAAGCTATAAATTTATGGTGTGCTAACGTGTTGAGAAGAGCTGCATGTGTTCTTGTGTTTCAGATGAGGGTGTAGATGATCTGTGGCGGCAGGAGCTGCTAATAAATCCCTGGCGTGAGGCTCTATTTAATCAGGTTTTGAGGGGCCACCTCATGTGATCTTTTATTTATCCCTTTGACCCGGGGTTGAAGGGGAGCGTGGTCATCCCGCTCTAGTCCCTCCTAATGGAGACTGCTGGGGTCCGAACGATTGTGAAAGCACTCGGACCCACCCAGCCATATCTAATGAGCCAGCTGACACTTCTCTGCCTGCTCTCTTTTTCCCTAAAAATAATCGAGACTGCCTTGGCTGACAAAAAAGAGGGGGGAGAAGGGGGAAGTGACTGTAGCAGCGGCAATGTAATGAGGTCTGTAGAACAAGCCGTGAGTCCTTCATGGCGCTGGTGAGGATGTTTGACCCCTGGGTGACACCAGCAGCCACAATCAGGACACGGGAGGGGGCGGGTTAACCAGAACATGACCAATTACAATTCTCCAGCTCCAAACAATTTAGCCCTTGTGGAAAGAAGTAACCTACCTACCTACCTTTTTTTAAACTGATTGAACCGATTCACTGAACTTCCTAAAGTTAGTATGATTCCTTGCTCCATATCTCTCATTAGTCCATATTAGTCTTTCTCAGACTAATTATAGACATTACAAAAAAAGTCACATTATAATTGCTTATTATTGTGGCCACGTTTGAACATTAAAACCGAAGCATGGGGAGGGGTTAAAATAGTCGACTGATCAATGACAATGGCTTGATCTCTTTCGCCCCGAGCAAAAGAGAGGCCGGTTGCGAGGAGAGAATTAACATGTTTGTTTAATTTATCCGCAACGAGAAACGCTTAATCATGCCCTGCTGACAGAGACTGAAAAAAGCAGAAAAAACGTGCAAGCAGCAGTTATCTAGTCAGGTTGAAGCATCGCATGGTAAGCACTCTTATTTTCTATCTCAACATTTAGCCACTGTGGGACTAATTATCAACTTTTTCTCTCTTTTTTTTCATGAAACAGCCTTAGTGTGCACTAGGGCTGGGATGTAGCCTGCCTCTAAACCCTTAGGTCCTGAGGAATACATTGTTCATTTGACTAGAGCTCATGCTAGACGACCCCACATATCCACTCGCAGACACCCCCAGCACCACCCCTCGCCCTGTGATATGCTGGGACTCTTCTTAATTAGAAAGGATTTTCTAAGTGAAAAAAGATCATTCCACGAGAAATTCATGCCGGCAACCCCCCAAAGCCCTCGTGAGATTCATTTGTATACAGGCATGGATGCACAAATATAGCCAATCTGTATTCGCCATACAGTATGCGAACTCACTACAGTAATGGTATATTGATTACAATTTGTTAGTATGCATACTGCAAATGAAGATATACAAGGATATGGAATTTCACCTCTAATTGTTTAGTCAATGAGCAATTAAATCATAATGCCAAATCTGAAAGGCAAATGATGAATCCATTGATGTTCCTAGAAGGCCAATGTCAGTGTAATGAATGACTTCCTGTTGGAAGCTAATCAGAAACGAATATTGTTAAAAAGCAGGGTGATTCAGGACAGTAATGTGTATTTGCAAAAGTTTATGGTCTTTTGGAGCAAAGTGTGTAGTTTCAAAGGGCAAAATGTCTCTGAACGCCTCCTCCCTTTGGCTTTACAGCATACTGTAATCATATAGTCAGCCAAGCATGTCAAAATTTCATCTTTATTCATCATTAACTTCTTTCAGATTCGCACCAATCAGGAAATGGGGCGGTGCATGAACTCCGCTGACCTCCAAACACCACCGTTTCATCTAAACCAGCTCCTGAAGCTCATGGCCAATGTCCACCTGGTCACTGGTGATAATATTTACTCAATGAGTTTTACTTTTGTTTAGGTGGTTTGGAAGTATTTAAATGCTAAATCATTTGCAGTCCAAACTTTATTCTCTTTTGCGCATCTAATGTTGCATATCAGTGAGCTCATCACTTTGTTCTTCCTGACTGAGCCATGTAAAGCCAGGAGAGACGTGAAGGGCTCAATCTGCGCGTCCCTGGTCAAACAGGACTGGTACAGTTGGGGATATATTAAGTCAAATGTAAGCCCTTCATAGAGGCGCAGGTAGAAGAGACGTCCCATTCGCCCAAGGATGGTTTTGACGCCGCACACTCGATGCAGGGAGGGGGGGGGGGGGGGTATAAAATGCCTTAGGTGTTATGAAATAAACACGAGAAGCTGGGGCAAACGTTTCTTGTTACAAATGCTAGCTGAAAGGCACTCTGCCTGCTCTTAAGGTGAGGGGAAATATATTTACATCTGCTTATCTTTTGGCACAATCACTGTCAGCTAGCAGGTTCAGGGTGTGGGCTGAACCAACGATAATGATCATGATAAAATGCTCGGCATTTGGAAGGTAATATAACTGAAACGGGTTCATCAACAGTTTGCTGTGTTTACTTCACCGGTCTGTCTGTTTTATCTATCTATATCTATCTATCTATCTATCTAATCTATCTATCTATCTATCTATCTATCTATCTATCTATTCTATCTATCTATCTATCTATCTATTACTATCAGTGGCGGCTGCTGGTCTTTCAAAGAGGGGAAGCTCATTTTCGGCCTACATCCTGCCCATGCAACTTAATCTTGCACATGCACTCACATGTTCATTGCTCTTTTCATGCCTTTTATATGCCCTGTCAAAGTTAGACAGATCTCCAAACCCCCCTTTGACCAAACAACACATCCGTGAGATGGTTTCATCAAGAGGCCAGCAGTACATTTTCTTTGTCAAAGTACTTCCAGTCAGTCAGCTAACTTTTTCATTCCAGGAGAGCTGAAAAGACTTGTTACTTTTCCCTATCTTTTGCACTAAATCAATCTTAGGTGTTGATCTGCCCTGCTTTTTAATTAAGTTTCTCCTCGTAAGGAAGACTTTCAAATGGCTTCGCCAAAATCAGGTTGACAATATTAGCACTGTCTGCCATCTGTGCAGTTTGCTAGCTGGCTAGTTCACCCCTATGACGCTAGCCTAGCCTACTGTATGAATGAATGAACAAACGATCTAAAAAAAAAAGATATTAAACTCGACGGAGGAAATGTGGGAATTAGGTTAAACTGAAACAAGGAATGTGGTGTGAAAATGAAAATTGGCTAGCAATATCGCCAAGCAAATACCAAGAAATAGGTTGCAGCAGTTTGTCTTTCGACTACACTTGCAAGAATCCGCGATGGGACTGAGCTCGAATAGCTTCAGCGTCAGCGACTTTTTATAGTACAAAAAGACCCTCCAGTCATCATGCGGAAGCCGGGAGTCCAGGCCCAGAGACACTTAGCGTCCGTGGGCGGGACATAATCGCAGCATTTATCCAATGACCAGTTTCGAAGCGCTGAAAAAAACTGTTCAAAGCAGCCCCATTGAAGTCAATGGACGCTAGGCTTCAACAGGGAAATGCACTGACACTACAGGAGTGTATGAGAAGGAAATCGAGTCAGCCGACCTGCTATATGTAGCTGATTCTGAACGAACTCGTCTTTGAGATGAAAGTGTCCTAACGCATTTTTAGTCAATAGAATGTTAACACAATTGTACATATTTGACCATTATTTTTTTAACATTTTAGGGGAAGCGAGCTTCCCTTGCAGTCTTAAATAAATCCCCACTGTCTGTCTGTCTGTCTGTCTGTCTGTCTGTCTGTCTGTCTGTCTGTCTGTCTGTCTGTCTGTCTGTCTGTCTGTCTTTATCTATCTGTCTATCTGATCTTCTATCTATCTATCTATCTATCTATCTATCTATCTATCTATCTATCTATCTATCTATCTATCTATCTATCTATCTATCTATCTATCTATCTATCTGTCTTCTTCAGGAAAACCATCATTTTGAGAGGCGGACCAAACTGTCTTCTGAATCTCTGTCGACTCCTTCGTGTCCGTCTTAGCATGGCCTCTGAGCATCTCTATATTTGCATTCAACACGTTTTGTGCCAGTTCGTGATTACATGCGCAGAACTGGGGAGGTGCTTCAAGCTCTTCTTGTTTATAATAAAGTGACAGAAAATCATTCAGGGGTCAAGTATCCCCCCAAAACTCTACCTGCAGACCAGATCATGCCCATAGTGGAAACCACACACCTAATGAGGTCATTAAAGCCAAGACTACATCAATATCTCTCTTTTCCCTCCTCTACCCCACCCTTTTTTTTTTCCAATTTTTTTTTTTTTTTTACAAATTTGAATTAATAATTCAACACAGTGCCTGGGGATGTATATTTCCTGAGTGAAGGACAGTTAACCCATAGCATGATTTTTTTCCTCCTTTTATTTATGTTTTCATTTTTTTATATTATGTTTGACCATTACAGTTTTAGCCATGCAATACTGTATGCGTTGACCCAAACTGTGATGTGAGAATTTGTAACTTTGTAACGGGTCTCTCTCTCTCTCTCTCTCTCTCTCTCTCTCTCTCTCTCTCTCTCTCTCTCTCTCTCTCTCTCTCTCTCTCTCTCTCTCTCTCTCTCTCTCTCTCTCTCCACACACACACACACAAACACACACTCACTCGCATACTAAATATGCTTCTAAATTTAAGTGTAAATTCTGGATGAATTAATTCCTCTAAGAAGCTGCAGTCTCTATCTTGAGGGGTAACGTTACATGACGTGTTTGTAACTTACCTGTCAAAGCTAAGCTAATTTGTGGAGCTTTAACTTACTGGTAAGCTGGATAAAACTAATAAAATATCATCATGAGATCTGACTTGCTCAGAGATTAAATACCTAAGATCAAGCACTCAATCATATTATAATATATATACCGGTATATATAACATTATAAATCACTTAATATATTATCTGGACAAATATATGTAGATATATATGCCACATATATGTTTTGAATATATTTGCATTAGGCATATATGCATTAGCTAACCCCGCTGTTGTCGCATTTCAAAATGTGCGTATGTGTTGCATTCTCAGCGATGCCTTAAGGGGTGCTATAGCGAGTATTAGCATAAACTTCTAACATTTCTTTTCTCTTTCAGGTCAGCTGTACTGTCATGGCAGAAGAACAATTTAAAGACAATCTCGCTGAACAAGCTGAATGTGAATAAGAGCACATCTAGATGAATGGTGCTAACATTTGAAGGTAACCCTATCATGCTCTAACATGTTAAGCTTCTCCTCCTCTCCATCATATCCTGTCCTCTCAGTCACATTGTCTATACAGTCATTAAAATGGCAACCCTCCAGAAACATAATAGTTTGAGAACAAGACAGTCTCCAAGCATGGAAACACCAGGAATAGACAACACCCCACTCGCCCATACTTCCCAGCATTCCCACTGTTGACAGACAACACACGGCCCTTGCCTGTGTCTCTAAGTGACCTCACGCCTCTCCTGCCATTCTCCCCTAAGTAAGACAATGTTTATATAAATTCTCAATTCTATATTTGTCCCTGAAGTGTGACACCCCCGTCCAGCCTCATGCCATCCGCGCAGGTTTATGTTACAGGAAGACTGATGATGGGGCATTTTTTTCCAATCAGAAGGCGGTGGAGGCATTCCACAGCTTTGTTGCTTTAAATACAATGATGAGGGGAGGAAGGAGAGGTGGATGAAAAGGAGAACAAGAGACATGGTTGCAGCACCTGTTGGCTCATTTGTGACGTCACGCTCTCTGGTTACAGGGGACGGTTTTAGGGCTTAGCTGCTCTCTCGTGCGCCACGAATCATCACTAGACACATGAATGTCTTTGTGATACTGCTTTTGACAGATGTTTGATTTCAGTATATATTTTATCTGTTGAGTCACAACTTTTAATGTTGTGTCTGCGAGATCAATTTTAAATCTAGATCACTTTTAATTTTAATATAAATGTATATATAAAGGCCAAATTTTTGTCTGAGTCAGAATTTTTCGTATGCGTTTTTTTCGTGTTCATCAGCCTAAAAATTCGTCATGCACAGAAACCTTGCACACTGAGTCCGATGCGTATTTTGCGGAAAAAAAATGCAAAAAATACAAAATGGATTCGTCAAGCAGTGAGGATGATTTTGTTGCCCTCTCTCTTCTTTAAAAGAGAAAAAGAAGAAAAAGAGGGTCCATCCAATCTTGTGCCGAGAGGAAGGAGAGTTTCAGCTCATCAAGGAATTGCGCAATTATCGAGCGATTCAAAATTTACCACATATTGTCAATGGAACAGTTTGATGCTTTGCTAGCGATACTGGAGCCACATATTAAAAAGAAGACCACCAAAAAAGACACACACACCACACACACACACACACACACGGCCGGCCGGCAGAAACGCTGGGCATACAGAACAGCTGTATACAGGTTTGTTTATCATACAGTACTTTGTGCTGCAGTGTATGCACTTGTCAGATGCCATTCTGGATTGTGTCGTTCGCTTGTACGGTGGATCTGAATAGTCAAAAAACCTTTCAAAATGCTGGCTGTGGATGCGAAAAACGCAGAAAATCGAACCTGATCCGAATTTTTTTATGACGGACGAAAGTTTCGGAGGCAGTGTGCAAGCATGATTGACATAACGTGAGGGTCGATTTTTTTTTTAACGTGCGAAAATTTCGGATGGAAATTTCGGACTCAGTGTGCAATGGCCTTAAGACTTCACTTGGTTTATATTATGCATTTACATTTTGCTCTTTTGAAATTTCTGAAATATCTGAAACACTTCCAATTTCAAAAATTTTTCCACAAAATGTAAACACAATACCAGCTGCGCTTTCTCTCTCTCTCATGATCTCTCTGACAGCGAGTTGACACACAAGCCTGAGTTCATTTGCTCTGGATGAATATTGTTGCTGGTACAGGACTTGAAATTCGGCATAGGAAATTTTTACATTTTTATATTTTACTCATTCCCGCAGATTTTGTGCTAAAACCCAAAGTGCGCGCACATAAAGCCGACTCTCAGTACTAAATTGAGTTCTTTTTCGCTGCTTATTGCGCTTAGAGAAATACACAAAAAATAATGTCAAAATGTTTTAAGTGAATGCAAACAACTGAGAAAGAAAACGCATATCTAACAGTTTAATGAATCTGTGCGCCAGGTCTTAAAGTGACAGCAGCCCAATGCTGCCAAATTATGAGATAATTGTAAAAATATCTATATGGCCATTTTTCCCTATGGTATCGATATCAAAATTGTGGCCAGTGAAAATGCTGAGTGGCCAGTAACTTTGGTAAAAAGTTAATGTCAAGCCCTGTGTATATATATATATATATATATATATATATATATATATATATATATATATAATATATAAATATAAATATAATATATATATATATATATATATATATATATATATATATATTATATATATATATATATATATATAATCACACAAACAGCTGACAAACTATTAAAGGGGTGGTTGATTGCGATTTCACTTTTTTCATTTTACATAGTGTGTAATGTTGCTGTTGGTGCATGAACATTATCTGCAAAGTTGCAGCGCTGAAAGTTCAATGTAAGCAGAGATATCGTCTTTTAAAAATCAGGAAGTGTAAATGCCTACAAAAACGACTCGATTGGGACTACAGCTGGGTTTTAGACGTCACTAACCCATACATTTGCATCAACCCTCCCTCCGGAATAGGCAAAAAAGGGCATGATCATATTTCTGCGGCTTTGCCGAAGAGAAAGAGTTACAGGGGAGAGCTAGCCATGCCGTGGAAAGTGTGTTATTTTCATCCAGCTGTCAGGTCTTCTGTGTTCGGGCTTACTACGGACGCTGTAGTTCGTCAACAGTGGCTACAATTTATGTTTGATAATGTTTCTGACAATTACAATCGTAGTTTAGCTCTTTGTGCGGCACATTTCACTGAAGACAGCTTCCTGAATCTCCAACAATTCAATGCCGGATTCCACAAGAAACTATTGCTAAAACCTGAAGCTGTTCCAACATTAAAACCAGAAGCAGCAGTTCTTGGGCCACAACCTGTAAGTAAGACTTAATCATTTTAAACGTATTTGTATAATTTTAGACGTGGTTTCGTTTTATCAAGGACGTAAACAAATGCCAGCGCTGGCTTTATAGTCACTTGTTATGCTATTTCGTGTTTCTATGGCAAACGCGTGCAAACATTTTGGACCTGAATTTGTAATCATATAGATTTTGTAAATGTATTTGCCATGTATAGCTACTTTATGACGTAGTTTTTCGATTTGATCATGAACGTGATCGATGTCAACAGTGTTTGTTTATAGTAGCCAGTTTATATCGATGCTAAGAAAACGATACACAGAGTAAACTAAGTTTTGTTAATAGCTAAACGGTTGTTCATTATATCGATAAAACAATAACTTTAAAAAACTGTATTACTCATGTAATCATTTGTTTAAAATGTTTAATCAAGATAAAAACGTATCTCAAAAAGCTAACAAGCAGCAGTAGCATTTTCAATTATAACAGGCTATCAAACTTCCTATGTAATAATAGAAGAATAGAATAATAATAATTCAAAAACGTACCATTCAGAAACGTTTTGTAACAGCCGTGTTTGGGGAGGTTCTGCTTGACTCTCTTCATCGCCGCTTTCTGGGTCTGATTCTGGCTCAAACTGATACGGCAGTATCGACTCCATTGTTTACATGGAGCACATGAGACTCACGCCCGTAAAGGCAAGGGGCGTGACGGTTCCGGACAACGTGCGCTACGCAGTTTAGCCAATTACAACACACCGGCCCAAACTAACCAATCTGAGCCCACTGCCTGTTTCTGAGGGAGTGGTTTCATAGACTCAGGAAGCAAACCGGTCGTTCAAATGACAGAGGAGAAAGCGGCTTACAATAAAGGTGAAATTTATGAAAAATAAGACTTTTAAAAAAAGAAAAAACACGAATACATGTTATATTGCACCCCATAAACACAATCATGCAAAGAAAAAAAGCAGTAAACCACCCCTTTAAGAAAATACTATTTTCAAGGGGCATGTCTGCTCAGCTGTGTAGTGTATGATTGCCCCGAGGGCTCATGGGGGCTGAGAGAAGGGCCTGTATTTACCTTCTGCTGTGACCGGGTCACTTTTTATAGATGTGCGCGGCACAGAACTCTTTCTATGAAATCGATTGAGAGATGACAGGCCGGGGAGAGGGGGGAGTGTATGTTGGTGATTGTGTAACGCCCTTATCTGTGTTTGTGTGCAATGTTTAAATAAGACCTGGCAGCTCCCTGATCAATAGACACATCCTACCACAGCAGTGGCGGCTCGTGCCTCCTCGGCCAGATTGGCTCAGCAGAGAAGGTCCCGGGCTCGCGGGCAGACCTGAGAAGATTTCGTGGCGTGACCTGAGAAATCGCAGGCTTTAATTGGCATGGAATAAGGAAGCTATGCACCCGTGGTGCAATATTAGCAGCCGTAGACGAGCTAGTAAGCTAGACCTCAAGTCACGTAAGAAAGAAGAAAAAAACTCAGATATGCACAGGCAACAACAACAGGGCCCCTTTACAATGCACAAAAACGCAAAGCACGGCACCGGTGAGGGTGAATAATGAACTTCAGCCCATTGATCGGAAAAACAAAGCCTGTATATGTTTGTCCCAGCAGGACCGCAGGTCTCATAAATCTTTAAGGGTGATCTGTTTTTGCCACGGCGTTCCTTTTCAAATGCATCCCTTTCGTTTCATGTGATAGACAGAAACGGCGAGCTATTATTATTTTATAGCAAGCTAGCTCATTATACTTTGAAATTAATTTGTGCATTGCTAGTTAAAGCTGCGAGTGATCGCTAAAAGTGCGAGCTATGAAATCGAATGCAAAATTCCGGCACATTACGGATATTGATAGTTGTTGTTAGCGGTGAATCTTGTAGCAACGCAGGCCAGGTATCATAAAAACAGCACCCAAGCGCTCTGTTCTGGGGCAAATATCTGCAGGAACAGCCGGAGTTCATATGATTGATATTTCCAGTGCAGATATCACTTAGGAATCACCTGACATGAGTGGGGCATGTTTCGGGCCCGGCCTGCCTGCTAAGTACTGGAGCGTGCGCCAGCTAGCGTGTTATGCAGCCGGTAATAAAAGTTGCTCATTGATTTTCTGTTGTTGCTTGTAACAGTTAATGTTGATACATCAATAGCTAAAGGAAAGCAGAGGGTTTAATAGGAGGCTGAAAATGTGGAAATATGGGAGGCTTGGGTGTTAAATCACAGAATCTATCCCCCAGATCGATAAGACAGTTACAGCAAGTGTCCCTCTGCTTTCCTAATGTTTTATAATAAACTGACAGCTTGTAATAAGGCTCTGGCAGAGGCAGAGGAAGAGAGGAATCCGACGGGACAGAGGCAAGAGTTGTGAGACGGAGAAGGAAAACAAGTACCTATAGCTCAGTGTATTCTCAATCACTTCATCCAGGCCTTTTGTCGAAGGAAAATAAGGCTGGCCTGCTCTTTCTGAAAGTGGGGGAAACTTTTACAAACAATTCACGGATACACTTTTCACCTGAGAGGGTTTTTTAGTGCCAGACGCAATCGTATTCTGATTCGGTGAAGTTTTGCTGGTAAACTGGAGCATTTATGACTTGGATTTGGAAAACGCATCATTCAGTACCTTTCCAGTTAATATTTTGGGTAATATGATCATGCTTTCAGTTACATATACCAGTGTTAACTAAAACTATTAAAATTGAAATAGAAAATAAAGTATAAATATTACATGAAAAACAAACAAAAATTAAAGGCAAATTAAAAGAGGTTGAAGATGAAGTACTATAATTACTATAAAGCCGTCAAAATATTAAATCAAAACTAATGCAATAAAAGCACAATATTACTGGGACTTAATTTTTTTTTTTCAAAATATGAATAAATAAAGAATTCTAAATAACTGACCTTTACCAGTGTATTGGTGACATTTTACTGCCATGCTAAAAAAAAATTTTTTACTCAAAATTTATACTCAAAATATTACTTTTGAATGTTATTAATGAATGACTTTATTCTCGTAAAGGCCAATTTTCTCAAATCTTTTCTCAAATTTTCCTCTTTTTTTAAACATGACTTTAAAATGCTGTTGTACAGTGTAGTACTCTCTTAATAACATTAACCACATTTCACCATACTTAAATCCATTCAACAGAAACTGAAATTAAAAAGTCTGGGCTCAAATTTGATTATAGATTTGAGCTTAAAGTAGAATGATAAAATCACAACGGGAAACTTCTATCTGTAAGGAGTAATAGACCCAAAAAGAGTTCATCTTGCCTTTATCAAGAGTAAATCTATAGATGTAGATTCCAATCCCTACATAGCACTTGGCGACGTTACTTATCTGAAGCGTTTGTAGACATTCAGATAACGGCGCTAATAGCTAACGATCGGCAATCACACATAAAGTTGTTTGCAATTTAAAGATAATCATAAAGTAATGTGTAGTAACAGATAAAGAACAAAAAGCAAAGAGATAAAAACTAATTGCAGCCGTGACACACAAGCAAAGTGTCGAAATCAGAGCGGAATGGCCGGAATTCGGCGAATTCGTGACAAAAGCTAGTGGGGCTAAAGGTAAAGTGCCATCCTTTAAAAGCAAGAGCGCACTGTGTTGCACCGTGTCGACAGATATCAGCGGCTTTTAAAGCCTGATAAAGTCTGAAAGCCTCTTAAGGCTCCTAATGAGGGTGCCGTTTCATGGACTGCCTCCTGCCGAAGCGGCAGAAGTGAAGCTTTTGATTTCTGTCGTGTGGAATGAAAGGACAGTGGGCAAAAGAAATAACCCTTAAATATTAGGGTCATTGCATGGGCTACTTCCTCCTCTGCTCAAGATTTGTAAAATATCAGAGCACTCAGGATTGATTGGAAGGTTTTTTTTTAACTTTGAGCGAAATCTAAATGAGCGTGTTTGGTGACAACAACAAGCGAAGGCGTTAGGCGAACGGTCAGATCGGGGAAGGGCTGTCTCACATTGTCACAAATCACTGAATATAAATGTCTTCATACACATTCTACAGTGCATGGCCACATCAATGTGTTTTCAAAGGGTGTCCGCGCACACATGCACTTGCTTTATATGTGTATTGATTAGACTTGGGCCTCACATCTTCCACATGACTTACAGCCCGTCAGTGCCAAACTGCTTGGCTCACAAGAAAAACCTGCCCCTATTATCTTGCATTTAATTAAGACATAGCTGCAGTTTTATGCACCATTATTTGGCCCCGGCCAGGGGTCTCCAAGGCGTAAATATTGAACCGTCCCAGCCCTCGAATGTTAATCAATCCCAACCGACTTCCAAATTATTTGGTCTGTTTCAGGAAATTAATATTTGCACCTGTTATGAGTCTTTGCGCATGCATTACTGATCTCCCTCTCTTTGCACAAGGGTAGATGTATCGATTCAGATCAAGGAAACAAGACGGGTTGGCTTAATTAGAGCTTACCTATGTGGGAACAGCCTTTTTTGCTGCTTTAAAGCAAGAGTAAAGGGGAAAGAGCTGCGTGCCGTGACTGTATGGTGTGTTGTTCAGAGGTGTTTGGATGAGACCCCCAGAGCCAAGCCTCAGGGACTTGAGATGCATCCCATCTCGTAGTCAAGTGTTGTTGCCATGGGTGGATAACAGGGTAGATAACACATTTTGACGAGAGCGACGTGTTTGAGACGTGTTTGAGACGAAAAAATGTCAATCATTTTAATTTAAAATCCAGTTGCTGTAAATACGATGTTAAATTAGTTTAATATTTAACGTTTTTGAAAATTAATTTCTAAATCATTTCTAAAATCAGATGCCATTTTAAGGCACAATCACATTCGCGAAATTTCATGCTAAAAAAGGTCAGTTGTCAATAGTGTTGCAAAACACAAAGCATCGGTCACACAGACCAAGCCGTTTTCTGGAGGTCAACGTGGCAAATTCGCGGAAAGAACTCATTGTGAAATCTCGGGGCGTTTCAGACTGATTCTGACTGAACTGATTCCTCTTTCGCATCTCCTTGCACTTAAAAGGACACAAACACACAACATTATGTCAAAATACCCATCTAGGCATGTATTCTTGTAAACAGCTGGGAAAGAAATCGGATGTGTATCATTATATTGTATCCCTGCGTTAGGTCTTAAAGTATATGCAGCTTATAAATACCTGCTGCTGTCTGTCATTAATGTTAATCAAACAAAACACAGCTTACAAAAGAACAAATATTATCTATATTTATACAGTGAGCACTATAGTGTTATTTTACATTTAGGCCTAATTATTAAATTTCTGTACCTGAATACTACAGTTCAAGCTTACTTTATTTGCAATATGTTATCTTGTATTTATCTTCATTTAATTTTTCTTGCTGATCTGAAAAATGATCTGATCTGTGACTCAAAAAGCCTAATATGACCCAAATTGTGAGTTTTGTGATCCGTTGAGCCACTAGTGAAATCTGCAAAATAACTGTGTAACGATCAACACTGTTCAATCCCCAACATAGGGATAGTTCACCCAAAAATCATCCTCATGTCATTCCAAACCTGGGTGTCTTTTCAAGAATATCTAAACAGTTATTATCCTTACAATGAAACTCAATCGACAACATTACCCCCCCCCCAAAAAAAAAGAACTACTACTTTGGTGTTTTGCGGAAGAAAGAAAGTTCCACCATTTGACCTAAAATTGTTCCTACAATGCTGGTTGAGGTCTTGAGTTGAAGTTATGTCTTATCATTTTTCAGTAACTACCACCATTTTAAAGGAGTAGTTCACTTTTAAAAAAACTTTTGCTGATAATTTACTCACCTGCATGTCATCCAAGATGTCCACGTCTTTCTTTATTCAGTCGAAAAGAAATTAAGGTTTTTGATGAAAACATTCCAGGATTTTCTCCATATAATGGACTTCATTGGGAACCAAACGGTTCAAGATCCAAAAGACAGTTTCAGTGCAGCTTCAAAGGGCTTTAAAGGATATCAGACGATGAATAAGGGTCTTATCTAGCTCATTTCAAAAAGAAATAACAAAGTTTAAGTTTTATAAGCACAAATGCTCGCCTTGCTCTGTTCTGTGATGAGCATTCGTGACTCTCCTGTTCGAACTCGTTCATCAAAATTAACAAATCTTTTTTCGAGTCATGACTCGAAGGGTCCTAGATAAGACCCTTATTCATCGTCCGGTATCGTTTAAAGCCCTTTGAAGCTGCACTGAAACTCTCATTTGGACCTTGAACCGTTTGGTTCCCAATGAAGTCCATTATATGGAGAAAATCCTGGAATGTTTTCATCAAAAACCTTAATTTCTTTTCGACTGAAGAAAGAAAGACATGGACATCTTGGATGACATGGGGGTGAGTAAATTATCAGCAAAAGTTTTTTTAAAAGTGAACTACTCCTTTAATATGTCATTTAAAGATAGCTAGTAAAATGTTAGTAAGATGTTTCGTTGGGGTTTATTGTGGGCGAGACAATCGTAGATGTATCTCCATCTGAAATGTTGGCATTCGACCCAGGAGTGGCCTCTACGATCGTCTCTACCCCCTTAAACTCCACAAGAACATCTTTCACCCTTCAGCGCCTTTCCTGCTATTGAGGAAATCAATGTCTTGGTCGTAATTATTTAACCATTGATAAAGCCTTCAGCTCCTGCTAGAGCCCAAGCACCTATTCAACACATGGAGACTGACAGCGGGAAAGATAGAGACGCTTCGTCTGCCGGAAAAGCGTGAGAAGTGATCGGCTGACTGCAATCGGTCCTCTCGACGAGCCGGCGAAATCGAGGAGACAAGTGACTGCACCCGGGTCAACTCATGTCTCTCCTCCTCTTTATTGACACTTAGCTTTACAAAGAGCCCCCTGGGCTGTCCCGACAGTGATAAATTGCGATGGCTTGGCCATGCTGAGTGTGAACAGACACTAACTTAGAGCAGTGGGGAGTGGAACGGCGTGAGTAAATGCGATTTTGATTTCCGTTAACAGGCTTCATTTGTAAATGCAATATAGAGACACTACGTTTAACGAGTGTAAGAGGGCTGATCCAGTGGATTTGATGTTTTGATGTCATGGAGGCCAGAAGGACTCCAATTGCTGACCTTGTGTGTGTGGCCTTGGGCTTAACAGCACATTTACCTGATAACTGATTCTGTGTTAAGCTTTATTTATTTTTTTTTAAACAAGCTTCATAAAGGATGAAATTGTAGTATCCTGACAAGAGCTGCCACACTGGCCTAAACACAAAAGTTTATAATTAATTTAAATATAACATTTATCATCTTAAATGTATGATTTTTTACATACAAGGGCAAAATATCTCCCCCACACAGATTTCACAATGGGCTCAAGTTTGTGCCAACAGAATGTGCGTACTATACACTGTAAGAAATGTTGCTGCCTTACATTTTTAAGTACAATCAACTTAAAATGTTTAAGCCATTTGAACTTAAATTACATTAAAGCAACACCAAGTAACTTTTCCTCTTCGGTCGCCCTACTGGTTGGAAACGAAATTGTCCATTGCCGCTGCCGTAAATAATTTAGCCTACCGTCGCACGCACGCTCACTGTTTATCCAGCACCGGCTTTAGAATGAACGATGTCCACAGACAAGGTAGAGTATGTTACATGATTTCATGAAAGGATGATGTATTGCGACATCAGAAACGAAGAAAAACGAAATAATGACTATTGTAGCGCTTGACGTAAAGCAGTCGAATTTTGTAGTTCTTTTTGTGCACGGGTTCCTACCCGAACCCCGAAGTTACATAGTGCCAGTAAAAGCGTTACAGACCCCTTCAGGCGATGGCAGACGTGCCTTTCACCCTGTTACGACTTGATGAACCACTGATAAGATTCTGGAAACATTATTTTAAGGTAAAAAATGATTCATGGTGTTGCTTTAAACTGGCTTAAAAATGAGTTGAATCTTGTATACTGTAACTTGTAAAAAAAGTTGAAAATTGCTTAACTTATTTTGAGGATTTAAAGCAATATAAAAACATATGTTATAAGATATGGTGCAAAAATCCACATTTTCCACAATGGAAACATGTTCTCCGCATATAAAGGGTTGAAGAGTGAGCAGTGGGCTGAGACGGATAGAAGATAAGTTCCCATAATTCCAGTAGTTTTCATAAGGCACCATGGGATTTTCATGCTTCATTTAATTAACCTCTGACTGGCTTCTCAATAGCAACTGGCAAAGTGTTTTTCTCATCCATGCACTTGTCTACATAGAGCCCCCCCGCCGCACCACCCCTCACCCACAGGATACTATTAATCGGAGCCATCTTTGATCTCTAGGCTTAGTTCTCTTAGTCTTTTAGTCTCTCAGGGCCTGGCACACAGCACGGGTGGGGCTAGCTGCTAGCACGGGGCAGTGCCTGGGGCGATACACTCCCCTCAGGTGAGAGTTTTATTATGGATGATGTTTCCGCCAAATTATTTACACCAACACTACAAATTCCCACCAAACCACAACCACAAAACCTGATCAACATAAACACAGCAAGGCTGAGAGGTCTGGAGTTTCATGTGTTCTCAGTTGCTGCTCTTTGGTCTGGGTGAGATGTGAGGAATCTTCTCTAGGTGTGGCGGGGGAGCTGGCGTGGATGCTTACGTCTGGCTTCATGGTTTCAGGTAGTTCAGGGATTCAGCAAACGGAGCAGCTAGAGTTCAAAGTACGCACGCCCTCTGCTCATCGTATTCTCTTTTCTGGAACCACAGGATGGTACAATCGCGACTGATATGATGATGTCGAAGCGGATGTATTAATATTCCATGTTCTTACGGGGCCAAACAGACACCCTGTTCTGTTTTTTCATGTTGGTCTTTCATGGTGTAGACCTGTGTCTTTTGTGAATTGGCTGCAAGAGTTGCCTTGACCTGTAAGCCGTGGAACCTCCGATTGCTTCAATGTAAAGCTAGCAGGCTAACAGAAGCGAAGCTTTGAAGGTTACTGAGTTTTAAAAGCAAAACTGGATGCACTCAGCATGCACAACTTTGGAGCAAATGACCTCCTGATTTTCTTAACTCCAATAAAGCGGCCTTGTTTTTGTAAGTTTCCAAATTGTAAGTTTAACTAGAATTTGTGTAGCACTTACAGTAAGTGCAGTAAGCTAATGGTATCTATTTTAATATATCATCAGATTTTTCTTTAAATCAGATATTTATTTACATTTATTTTATGTAATAATTATAATAATAATTAATTCATCCAAAAATGAAAATTCTGTCATGATTAAAATATGTCATATGTAAGACTACTAACATTAAACATCATTTATTGTTTTTAGCCAGGTTTTTATTTACATATTTTATGCAAGTTTTAGGATATTGCATAAAAATAGCTGGATGGAAACATAAATTTCAAATCAAAAATCCCCATTGGTAACACTTTATTTGAAGGGGTGTGCATAAGACTGACATGACACTGTCATAAACATGACATAACACCTGTCATGAACATGAAGGAGTCTTTATGAATGTTTATGACTGTTGTCATTAAGTGTCATTCGGTAAATTATGACACTTTTAATGCAAAGTTGACATTGTTTAAAATGTCTTTGTTATGACAACTTGACATTACCCAAGACAAAAATGTCTTTGTTATGACAACTTGACATTACCCAAGACAAAAATGTCTTGATTATGACAACTTGACATTAACAAAGACAGAAATGTCTTTGTTATGACAACTTGACATTAACCAAGAAATCATAACCTGTCAACCTGTCACAACTTTGGCCGTCATGACACCATTATAACTGTGTCATGAATATTACCTGTCCTCAAGTAAAGTGGAACACATTGTACTAGTTATAAAGATGTCATTAAGGGTTATTACACAGCAAAATGCTTTAAGTTTGATAATTAGACCTGTTATGACATATTTGTGACAGGTTGACAGGTTATGATTTCTTGGTTAATGTCAAGTTGTCATAACAAAGACGTTTCTGTCTTTGTTAATGTCAAGTTGTCATAATCAAGACATTTTTGTCTTGGGTAATGTCAAGTTGTCATAACAAAGACATTTTTTGTCTTTGTTAATGTCAAGTTGTCATAACAAAGACATTTTTGTCTTTGTTAGTGTCAAGTTGTCATAACAAAGACATTTTAAACAATGTCAACTTTGCATTAAAAGTGTCATAATTTACCGAATGACACTTAATGACAACAGTCATAAACATTCATAAAGACTCCTTCATGTTCATGACAGGTGTTATGTCATGTTTATGACAGTGTCATGTCAGTCTTATGCACACCCCTTCAAATAAAGTGTTACCTTTCCATTTTTCAAATCAAAAATCAAATCAAATTTCCAAAATGCACATAAAAATGGTACATTTTTTAGGCACAAAGCATGCTGGAAATGAATACATCTAAAAAAAATAATCAAAAACTCGGAAATTCAAATTTTGGAAATTCCAAACATTTAGATTTTTTCTTTTTTTGCCCTAAACCACAATTTAAGTTCCATTTCTATTTTGGGCCAATTTTCCATAGACATTTTTCTTTTTTTTCTTTTGAATACATTGAAACAAGGTTTTATTTGTAGAGTGTTTTAGCAATATACTGATTTTTGCATAAATCTGCAACTTAGATGAAAGCATAACTAGCGACGTATTGTATAAAGAGAGACGTAATGTATTGATGAGCGAATAAGATTTCTGAGCTACATGATTTTCAGAGAATAACAGTTTTAGACAGACCTGACCAGTCTGGCATCAATGGTAAAGCAAAGTCGGCTGGATGAGGTGGTGGCATTCATAATGATGGTCTTATCATACAAGAGGAAGCGGTCTTGTGGCTTATCTCAAGGTCCCTCAAGAACCTTGGAAGCAAGCAGGCAAGTGAGATTTGGAGAATGCACAGAGGCCGTAGCCCGCTTCTCTCCACCCCTCCACCCCTCCATCCCTTTCTCTTTACTCACCCAAGCTGAACAGCACCAGGAACTTGAGGCAGACGAACTCCCTCTGGTCCAGCTGGAGGGATCGCAGTTTGCTCACCATCTCCTGCGCGTGACTCAGGAGGTTGTTGAGTGTGGCACCGGCTTGGGAGGCAATTAGGCCTAATCCACCTAAAGAGAAGGGGCAACAGTGTTCACACACACAAACAATAGAGGTTTGACCACAAGCAACATGGCAGATCTCTAAAGGTTTGAAGCATCTCTGGTACAGACACTACAATGAATATAATTGCAAATAATAATTTGAAGATGGACCCTTTTCACATTGCCAGGGTTCTCAGAAGCGAAAGTCGGGTGAACTTATATAGTAGTGATTGGAAACCAAAACAAATAGGATTTTTGCGTTCCAAGCAACAGTACTGATTCTATGACTCTCCAAATATAGAAAAAAAAAAATCTAAAGATTGATTACGGTACTCATACTCATTTCCTTCATTCCCTCAGCTGTTGTATTAGAAACACTGTTTTCTGTAATTTAATGCCAAGTTAGGAACGTACAGTGGAAATGCGTCATCACGGTTTGTGTTTTTCAACAGGTATTTAGAACACTCTTCCTGTCTCCCATTGTTTGGTCAAACAGACAGCCCCCCAAGAGCACGCCATTTGTTGAGCCAATTATTGAATTACTTATTTAGAACTTTAGGGAAATGGATCATAAATGGAAATGCTATCAATTCCTAAGTTTATTTTTGAGAAGATCAAATTTGTTTGGAGACTCACATATATTATGCGGGAAAAAAGAGTTGTCGGGAATGCTTTAGGAAGAGTTTCAGCTTTATTTCTTTTTCATCAAAAATTCTATTTCTTAAATCAGAGTCCTTTTAGTTTAAAAGTTCAATCAAACTGGAGCCAGATGGCACTAGGCACCACCTTGCAAGTCTGAGTTTTTTAGCGCCGGCTGAGGTAAGCAAGTAACCAGCTCTGGCAGCTCTACATTTCATACGCCTCTCTCCCTTTCTTTCTTTCCCAGGTTCCTCTCCACACAGCAGGGACAGTGCGCTGGGCCGAGGTCTGAATGATAATCAGCATCAAACCGAACGGGGAAGAGCTGCACGTTTCTCCATCCCTGGTGCCCAGACCCTCGGACCTCAGCGCCCCGCACCAGACGAGGGCGGTGGGGGTTGGCGAGGCGTGAGTGAGCGGGGGGCCCCTGGAGGTCCCTCAGGCTACCGGGCCGAACCCTGCGCGGGACCCCCGTGGCCCTCTCCTCCCCTTTCAGGTGCACTTAATATCTGCAGCAGCAGCAAATTTGTCTTGGAGGCAAGTCCTTAGCTGCCACTCACTGTAAGCAGGCCATATTAAATTTTTATATTTATTGACAATTCATTACCATAATTGACTGCGCCAGGGTTTCTGGAAGAAGGTAGACTACGGGCCTCCTAAGCGTAAGGAGAGCTCCCTCTGAGCTGGATTTGCAATTAAAAACGCGGGCGGTTTGGAATTTATTTATTGTGTAAATATGATGAGTGGAATTTTTTAAAGTCCTGACTGGAGAATTGCGCATTTCTCACCGGCTGTTTTTCGTGAATCTCTTCGAAGCCCATATGAAGCTACTGAAGTTGTCAATTAACTGGGATTTCACCAAGTGCCCCAAGCGTTAGAAACCAGATAAAAGTAAAAGTAGCGGGATTGGATCACAAATTGACACTAAGAAATAATACAAATAATAGTGCAAACTGAAAATATTCAACATAAACATTAATGCAATACAAGTTATACATATATTATAAATATTTTTAAAATACAGACTACGAAAATTCAGGGGGGAGAACCTACAAAAAAAATGTCAACTTTATGTGATTTGAACAAGGTGTAACATTTTTGTTCCATAATGAGGGTTGACACGACACTTGGCAAGCAGTTTGTAGTAATATTCTCTAATTCATTCGGACATTGTAAATATCAGTGAAAGCTGAAAATACTGAGCACTGTATGAATATGATTATGATAATTTGGGTACTTCTGAAGGCCTGGGACCTTCAGTGCGAGAGACAGAGACAGATACAGCACAAAAAGGAGAGGAGGGGGAGATGTATGTCTGTGACATATTGGAAAGTCGCCCATGTAGTGTCATGTGTCGCAGCATTTTAGGATTGATCCCACACAGTGCTTAGCTGCCATATCAACACTAGGGAGTAACAATGACACAAATGCCCTCAAACAACACGACAGTGTGCAATTCAGATGACAGTCTTGCGGAGATATTGTACTCCATATAAATAATCGTTTACTTAATTTTTTACTATATTTTATCATGCCCATATACATACTTTTTTAAAACTAATTTAAGAGTATCTTGTAGCAAGTAGCCAAAAAATTATTTATTTCTACTAATACCAGTACACTGAGAGACCGTCTGAAGTTATATTCCACTGATTTACAATATTCCTTCGCAACTGGCAGAGCGTTTGTTTGTTATGCATAAATCCAGCCAGTGTTCATGCGCGAGTGTGTTGTGTGGCCAGGCTGTCAGTAGTCTGATCTGGAATAATAGGAAGTAATGAACTGTTTGAGTCTTTGCCTTCTCCCTCCCCAAAGGCTTTTTTTCAGCACCAGCTGTTCATTAGGCAAAATATGCAAACAAGGTCCTCCACCCTGCCCCCAGCCCTCCGTCAGACCTCGCTAATCAAACACAGAGAGAGACGCTACGCAGAGCACTCACAATCCAGACAAATCAAAGATAGCGAGCACGGTGAGCTCTCAAAGATCTCCACATACTTGGTGAGATTGTATTGCTCAGAGGTTGTTCTTTCATGGCTCAGGAGGCTAGAAACCACTTTCACACCAACCAAACCAATCAAATTATGACCTCAAATAGACTTTGAGTTTGTTTTCAGTAGTGCTCTTACAGAAATTTCTTGGGAGAGATAAATAAGACAATTGCTGACATTGGAAAAAGTATAGAGCTATACAATTAATACAGATAGCATTTAGTTTGGTCTTGGGAGACTTTGATTAAAAATGTTGTTTAATTGCAAACTTTGGTATCTTCAATGTGAGACATTGTTGAGATCTGTTCCCATTAATGTCTAGAAAAAAACAATTTCTAATGTGTGTTTTTTCTTTCTTATAGTTGACTTGTCAGGAGCTGGATTCGAACTCGCATTGTTCACTGCAAAATTTACCTACATGCGTCACGGCACTATGAAAAGTAACAGATATTAGTTCTCGAACTTTGCTCTTATCCTTAGATGATCTCTCCATATCTCTGTCATATTTATCATAGCATTTATCACCTACAATTCACTTCTGTTTCAAAACTGTTCGGAAAAGTTCGAGACCCTGTGTTTGAGCTGTCTCTACAGTTGGAGATCACTTTGTTGAGCAGGAGAGGGAGGAGGGAGAACATAGAATTAAAAATTAAACTCGTGCCTTACTGACAGGCAGACAGAAGCATATTTATTTATAAGCAGTTTAAACATCTTCTGGAAGTGTGTGTGCATGTGCTGGAGCCGGAGACAGAATTAAAGGTCCTCGTGTGCAGAAAACTTCAGCTGAGCCTGAGGCGTCCGTCCAGCGCTGTTCCTCGGAGACGGCTGAGGTAAATCATACATATCTTCTGCTGTCTCTCTCTGTGTCTCTCATCCCTTCTTCACCACGATGACTCGTGCATGCTTAACCAGCCATTTTATTTATTCGTCCACCACGCACTTGATAAGAAGTGTACAATTGATTATTCTGGCCACATTAGTTTATATCTAAGAGTAATCTATTTTTAATGGAGTGGCTGGGGCAGTCGATAGCACTTTAAAGGATGTTGATCCGCACTGGCAAAAAGGCTTGATGAGATCTACGGGGAGGAATGGAGACTGGAGCGGACACTCACCTGTTGCCCCGTCACCAGGAGGATGGAGCCCTCTTTGGCGTGCATCACCTGCCGGAAAACGTGGTCCAGGATGAGGAGTTCACTCCAACAGTTCTGGAGAAGCTTCATTTGGTCGTCAACCTGAGGAGAGACCAACAAATGTGTAAGAATGCGTAGATACTTTTTAACATTCAGCTAGAAGTAGTAATTTGGGCAACTTTTTCAAGTAGGTGAACATTCAACAAACTTCAAAGTTTTGAATTTAACCTTAAGTTAACTTTTTCACAGTTGAGGCTTATAATCTCAGACTAAAATGCATGTTTGAGTGGTTTTAACTGAATGCAACTTGCACTGACATTTCTTAAAAAATCTGTTTAAAGTGCCATTGTTTTGTCTCAAGATGAACACCTGTTTTTTATTTCCAATGCACATTTATAAAAGCTACTTAAATGTCCTCATTGAACTAAGGCCTAATGCTGGCTTAATCTAAACCCTGTCTGTAAAACCGGGCCTTAAAATCTAAATTAACTTTTTGTGTAAATCGTGTTTGTCCTGTAGCAATTGTCCTAATCTGAATAAATATTTTAGCATATTTAAAGTTAGTGAATAAAAATGTACCCTATAACTTGCTCCCAGTCACATGATGAACACTTAATCAAAGCATATTTTTTGAGAGAGAAAAAGTCCTGAAACAACTTCCCTATTCGGCTTATTGGTTAACTCCGCCCCAACAAAGAAACTTTTCATAATCTCAATTGATAAAATTTCTCATTTAATATCGGAAATATGCCACAATATAGAATTAAAATGGGTTAATTAACGTTTTTAAGTCACAAAAGTTGTTGTTCAGTCAGACGAAGTGTCCATTTGTCATTTGAGTGTTATTTCAAACTTTGACACTCGTGCCTCTGCGTTTGTAATTTCGGACAACCAGTGTGAAATCAATATTGGTCTTTAGGTCGCAAGAGGTCATTCTCGTGTGAACTTCACCGAATGTCACAGTTTTCTGTTAATTAATCTGTTTGTCGAGCGATACGGCTTTATTTATCGCTCATGATTAAGTAGCATGTTCAGCGTAGCAAAGTTAGGAGCAAGTACGTTGAGATGTTCTCGGATGGGAATGAACAGCTCCAACAACGCATTCATTGTCACCCTGCTTGGTTCTCATGGCTCTCTCTGTCAATTATTAAACATAGAGGTGAAAAGAGCTCTTTGAGTCCGATGTTGGCAAGAATGAGGAAAAGTACTGAAAATGAGTCCCTGTCCGACTATTCTTCAAACTGCTATGTTTCGCAGTTTGCGAAACGCTTTTGATTCCTAAATCACCCATGTAAAATGTTTATACAAGGGTCATGAAAATACAGAAAAACGTAACGATTATGAAGTCATGTGAGGACAGCGAGTCAGCTAAGGACGTGAAAATAATACTTGTGGTTTCTTAAGGCAGTGATAACATGAATGAAATGTCTGCTTTAGGAGACTCCATCAATATCTGTTTTGGATTGTTTTGACTGCTCGTGATTCTTGTTTATGCCGCTCTTATAGTCATAACAATGCTGCAAAATCAATTTAAAGAATGTATTTCCAAATCCGGCAAAGCAAAAGCCTCAGAAAACCAATCAAATCTCTTCTCGTTTGGCATCACTGCCCTTATATCAACTGATTTACTGTACAGTCAATACTATATAACCTCATTTCTAATATAAATTCTCCAGGTTCAAATACTAGGACTGATTTTTAAGCCCAAGTAGCCAATATATGCATTTGGCATTGATAACACATCTCATGTATCTGCCAGCAAGTCAAACGTGCCCGTTCTACAAAGAAACCTGTCATTTGGTCTTTTTTTTTGACAGGCGTTCTCATCAAAGGCCTTGTCGCCACATGAGCCTCTTTTGCCTGGCGCATTTGGGTCATCAAACAGAGACGAGTCAAAGCAGGGGAAGACGCAGCAGACTGGGGCCACTGCCAGACACACGTCAGACGGGCAGAGAAGGCATCTCTGACCTTTTAAAGTGCGTCTGACACCGCTGTTTCCATGTCAGCTCGCTTCCCTTTGCACTGTCACAGCTATGTGTAACTCGGCTGTGATGTGCACTTACAACAGGCAAGCTATGTCCTTTAACACTGGAGCTAGTGACTTTGTAGGTTGGCTATACAATGGCTATCAAAAGTTTTTGCTGTGTAAATCATTTGTAAAACTATATCTGCTGTCTTTATTTATTATTTTTTAAAATCTAATGCTGAATTGAATTAAACAAATTAATAGAGGTCGACCGGTAACCGATTGTTCCAGTTATAGTTATTGGTAAAATTCACTATCGTTTTTTACTAAAAATTTACACAGTTACATCTTAAATACGTACAAAGTTTGTGTTTATTAGGCCTCTTTCATGAAATACGAGCAGAACATTTCTGTGTAAATGTGTAAAAATATTGTTACGAACAATTTACACGGAAAGTAGATCCTTCATTGTTACAATATACAAAACCTACCAAATACGTATAAAAGTTTGCGTTCATCGCACATTATTCATGAAACATGAGCATAAAGAATTTATTTGTAAACGTTTTGTAAAATAACTTTTGTTATTTTTTAATTAACATGATTCCTAATCGAATTTGTCAATTTACGAAAACATTTTTTTACGAGCAATTCACACAGAAAATAGCACCTTTGTTGTTACAATATACAATTGCAATCAAATACGTACAAAGTTTGTACTCATGGACTTAATTTTGTTCGTAAAACTACTTTTAAATTTATTTATTTTTTTGTATAATTGAAACTTTCTGAATTGAATTTGTCAGTTTATAAAGGAGGTGTTTTACAAACATTTTTCAAAGAAAATAGAATTTTAGAAAATAAAAATACTTTATTTTTAATATACTTTATAGTTTAAATAATACATATACAGTATCTATCAAACAAGACATTTTAGGTTTATTATTCATGAAACAATACATTTTAGTTTTGTTTTACAAACAGCTATTCTACTTAAGTTTAAAGAATAAATATGTATACCACCAAAAACGCCGGCAACATTGATGAAATATGCTGTACTTCAATGTTTTACACTGTCGTAAAGCTTCTGTGATTAGTATTTTTTTTCCACCATGGAATAAACTCAATGCTCACGGCAAACTCACAGATTGTAAATTCAGCTGTATAATCATGACATGCTAAAAATAAGATTGCAATCGTGTCGTGTGTTAATGTTTATCTAGATGAGCAGGTCGTGTAAGGTGCTGGAAAAATACCTGGAGGTCAGCCAAAGAAAAACACACTTATTGATTTGAGTCTAGAGGCATTAATTAGGAATCCCAGACAGCTTTTGTTCAACTGACTGAATAGGCAGCGATTAAACATCAAATCTGTTGACCTACACTGAAATCTCACAATTCACAAATTCTTCTAGCATACTCCAGATACAAAAGGTGTGCTCATCTAAAACCCCTAAAACTCAGATTTTTATAGCGTTTATTCATGTGCTGCACTTCCAATTTTTCAAAATCAGAGCTTTTACTTTCTCTCTTATGATAAAAAATGCATATCCTCCAAGAAACCAATTTAATTCCTTTACGGTCATTCAGGCATTGCTAGATCAATGTAGCGATCAATTGCTGAGCCCCCCCGCAGTGCTCCTAAAGAAGATCCTTAGACCCTCACCGGCATTACGGAAATTTCCAAATGAATGTAGTGATTATGTGCAAAGAATTCCAGCCTCTTTTTCTTTTCATTTTTAATGTAAATGATGTGCAAATATGTCTCGTTGCATATCCAAAAGCAATATTTATTCATCACTGCCTGAAAGGGTTGACCGGTGATAATAGAATAGAGTCCAAATTGCCAAATATGAGCTTTTTTTCTTTATCCCACATGGTTTTGGTAGAGTGCCACAAGCATTGTTAAGGCGCGAATAACGAGCTTACGCAGCTGGAACTGCTTTTAATAAGTATTTTTTTGTTGTTTTTGAAGTGCACTAATGAACAGATTAATAGAATCTCCTTGAGTGCCCATTAATGAACAGAATGAGACGAATGATTTATTTACAACTAAAGGCAGGCTGCAAGTACGTGGCCCACAATCACATTTGCATAAATACGAGGATGGGAGAAAAAAAAAAGATGAGGAGGTAAAAGGAAAATAAATCCCATCTGAAATCTTATGACCTCTTGGATGTGGATCAGTGTGACTAGTCGGGAAACTACAGGTGAGGTTTGAAGTGCACTTCAATGGTGCCGTCAGGCAGTGAGCTTTGAGTCGTCTTCTATGGACATCTGTTCATACGCTGGTATGCACACTTCATCTCTGTCAGGCTGGCAAATATTAGTTCATGTTGGATGTTTCCCTTCTGTTGGTGAATTTTTACAGTATTTTATACTGTTAATGCAGTTTATATAAGAAACAAAATAGATCATTATTTTCTGAAGTGTTTTAGGGGAGTGTCCGAGCCAAAAGAGCCATTTTTTTCATGAGTAAACTGTTAATGATTTTTGATGATTTTTTCTTCCATTTAATCTGGCGGGTGAAATTTGTCCGATTGCTGGTCCGAAGTTGAGGTCACATTTTCCGTTGCTCGGTGAAATTCCACAGACGAAATCCAGTAATTCTAACAGGAATCCGTGCGATCGGGAGTATCGTGTAAGGGCTAAAAAGTTCCTTGTGCAGATTTCACTCATTTTCAAGTTAGTCCGAGAGTCTCCCGCATATTGCTAGCAGCTCCATGATGCCCACAAATTATCCTACAATATCTCGGAAATCGAGCGGGTGAAACGATCCCAAGAAGTCACCCAAGACGCATTACCGTTACACTTGTCTTCGGGAAACAATTGCGATCAGATTTTGTAGAGACACTTGCCTCTTTTTCTGTCACACTCAACAAAATCACGTTTATGTTCAGTGCATGAATACTATAAACGAACCAGTGTTTGACAGCTTATTTGAATGAATATAATACACTGTAAAAAAAAGTGATCAGTTGACTTAACTCAAAATTGAAGAAATCCATTGCCTGAAAATTATGAATAAACTTCATGCGTAATTGAAAAATTTAAGTTATGTGAACTTCCACATAACTTAATTTTTTCAATTAACTTAATAATTTCAAGGCAACGTGTTTGCTCAATTTTTTTAAGTTAAGTCAACTTATCTTAACTGATCACAGTCATTATGGTGGGGGGTGGGGGTAGTGTTGTTCCATCTCCCAGAAATGAGTTTTTGCAGGGTGGGATGTCTGAGTGAGTTCACATGAATTCGCCACATTGACCAACAGAAAGCTGCTTGGTTTGAAAGTGACTTCTGTGTCCTGTGCTTCATACATCTCTTAGCTACGGACAATTTATGCTTTTTTGCTAGCAATATTTCGCTGAAATTTCATGAACGCACCTTAATCCTGCTCCTGGAGGGCCACTGTCTTGAAGAGTTTGGCTCCAACCCCAATTACACACCCCTGAACCAGCTAATCAAGCTCTTACTAGGCAATACTAGAAACTTCCAGGCAATTCTTTTGAGTTAAGTTGGTCCACCAGGACCAAGTTTTGGACACCATTGTACTATCACATCTGTCCACAACAAACCACACAGTTAAAGGTATCATTCGTGTCTGTAGCACAAAAGGTATGTGCCTAAGTTTAATTCCAACAATTTCCCTAATCTCTTTATCAACACTAACAGTATTTGGAAACCTATAAAAGTATAGTTAATCTCATGGGAGATAATCGAAGTTTCCCCGAATCCCCAGAGGAAGCGATAACAATTTGTGCCGAGGTGTCACATTCCGGCTTCCTCTTTAGCCGTCCCGTGGGAGCTGATCTGACGTGCTCTGGATGCTCGAGACCGAAGGGGCCTGGTTTGGTTTATTTGACCTCACTTTTCCCTGATCTTGTGGAAATCTCCCGGCTTGTTTGTCATGGCAGGGCCTCTGTTTGCTCTCTTGCTCTCTCGCTGCCAGGGGGTCTGATAAGCATGCTGGGACTTTGAGCAGGTGGCCACCAGCCGCTGCGGCCGCATTGCTTCATACCCGTGCTCCTCTGAGGGAGCTGTCTGGCATCTCGCGCTCTCTCCGGACTTATTTTAGAGTCCTACGTTGCTTCATATGAGATAGAGCTCAGTGAAAGAGCATTGCAGGAGCTTTTAAGATCGAAATTTTGATCATAATGTACTCATGCTGTATGACTGACTGTCTTCTGAGGAACACAAAAGCAGATCTTTTACATAAAATGAAAGCATATCGTCAACAAGGGACGTAAAAAATGCTTTAATAGTCCAATAAATGTATTTTCGGTGTGTTTCTTACAAGAAAATCTATTGTATGACTTCAAAAGACTTGTATATAGCCGTATGGACCATTTTTTGGACCCTGGCCAAACAATGCTTTTATTATGGACAACAGCATTCTTCAAAATATCTTTTTTTGTGTTCAACAGAAGAAAGAAAATCGTACGGGCTTGGAATGACACGAGGTTAAGTAAACTGAATAGATATATGAATACGAAATGGCTAATCGCATGTAATTTATACCCGCGACATTATTAAAATGTGCTCCAAATGTTTAGATCTGTGGTGTGTTACCGCAGTATAAGAAAGGCTGGACGCAGAAACCGACTCTCAGCAATGCTAACTATCCATGCTGTAATCTTGTCCCAGTGATGTTGAGTCCATGAGACGCATAGATTATGTAGGCTTTCACCGTATGCCTGACACCAATGTAAATTGAGATATCTTTGGGAAAACATTTGCATTCCTCGTAGAAGCTATATTTGAGAAGACCTCGTGGTATTCTTACTCTGAGTGTCTCTGCGCGGGGGGATAAACAGATGCTCATAATTCATGCGTTAGTGTGCAGGTGAGCAGTTTTGGGACTCGTCCAAGGCTAGCGAGTGGACAGCGAGCAACTCAACGGAGTGACTGGCTGATGACGGGGTTGGAGGAGGGGTGTTTGATCGATCGCGACGAGGAATAGAGATTGATCAGTTCCCACGGTGACCGCATTAACACTCACCCGAGTGTGACTCCTGACCTGTGAAACACCCAGAGTTTGATCAGAGCCCCACAATAAAAACAACACACGTCGGCATTCAGCAGGGTTTAGTGGGACATGAAACATCAAAGGACATCACCGAGATGAATGAGACTATAAATGCTTCTTCTTATTAGTGCTTAACCGATATCGGCTTTGCAGTGGCCGAAATATATATTTATAATAGGCTATACTATTGCAGGGATTTTAAAAAAAAATAAGGGAAAAAGAAATAAATCTACACCTGCTGTGTTCAGCTGCCAGCAGTCACATTCAACTTCAAGGACACTTGGTGTGTATCTTTTCACAATGAAACTGAAACAGGTTCTTACAGTCTGGTCTACCTGGCTAGAACAATGTAGTAATTGATAAAGAACTGCAAAGTGCATATTTATGCGTTACTGTACTTTCCTACAGCGTTTTCTGTTACCTTTAGACGCTATGATTAAAGACTAATTAATTTGATAAGTTCATGAGCAGTAAACGGGCAGCCTTTCATTAATGAAGTGATATTCAATAAAACTAGTCTTTTTGTGGTCTGCATGCTTTGCAAAACTCTAATAAGTCTCTTGAGCAACAGCACAATCCAGAGAGAATGAAAGGATGAAATTAGGTTATGAGAACGAACGAAAACAAAAAAACTTTTTTTCAAACCGTAGGCCATTTATCAGTACACTTTAAGTCCACCTGGGCAGTTGTTTCAAATAATGAAAAAAAAAAAACAAGTCTCTTCCAATGGATCCGAAGGCTTAAAGCTAAGAAGCTATCAACTAATTATCAAAAAAACACGGCAGCCCTGATCAATTATTCAGCTGAACATTAGACTCCTAATATACATGCAGTCATGGGAGGCTCTCTGAAGTACCACACACTACGCTACTTTACCCCAACCCCCCCTTCCACGAGTCAGTGAGAAAATAATGCTCTCCAAATCCACAATGAGTTGTGCACGCCACGTCGAGCCGGAATCGATCGAGCTTCTCAATCTGCACTCTGAGCGCGCACACACACGGTGTCTCGAGTTTAGAATGATCGCCGTATTTTTATTTGATTTTATTTCCCCCCGTGCCGTATTTTCCCCTCAATTCTGCGATTTATGGGTGTCTTTATTGGCGACGGCTGTCAATATTTATGGCTTTTGTGTGACACGCTGACAGACAACAGGAAATGACTCTTGATTGGCTCTGTTGGGAAATGGGTCCAGGTAGGCCGGGGCTCCTGTATTATTTAGCTGGGAGATGCAGTCGCCTACCAGAGTGGCTCTATGCGTCTGTCTGTTCTCGTACTAACGCATCGCCATTAGTAACCGCCTCCACATCATCTGCTCTTATTGAGGCAGAAAACAAGAGTTGACCTCTCAATGTAAATTGACATTCAGGCATTTCATTCATTTTATGCCCTATTTCAAAATTGTTATGTATCAATGCATTTCATTTGCGTGCAATTGGATTAAGTAAGTCATAAGTGGTATTGTTCTGATGTTTTTATTTTTCTTTTTTTATATATATTTAATATATTACGGAGGCCCTATGGACATGGGGAAGTAAAAAAATATGAGATGATGATTGGTCAATGCTTTTGCGTTTGCTCACAAAATGTTTTCGCACAAACGTTTTGTGAGCGAACGCAAAAAGATTGAAATAGATTTTTTCCTATCTCCCATCTCATATTTTTTCCATCACCATGTTTCCGTAACAAATATATAAATGAATGTATTCAATAAACAGTGTTTACATATAATAGATAATAATATTTTATTCTCTTTTTAATATATAATGAATTTTGATATACAGTATATATATATATATATATATATATATATATATATATATATATATATATATATATATATATATATACTGTATATCAAAATTCATTATATATATATATATATACTACCTTAAATTTTTAAGTTCTATCAACTTGGATGTTTAAATCATTTCAACTTAAATGACATTAAAATTACTTGAACAATTTTAAACTTTTTTTAATAAGTTATACAAGATTCAACTTATTTTTTAACTTATTGTGATGAGTTAAAGCAATGTAAAAACCAAAAAACATATGTTGTCATAACTTATTAATCATATATTTTTTTATAATATATATATATATATATATATATATATATATATACAGTATATATATATATATATATATATATACACATACATACACACTATATAAACTTATTTTCTTTTGCCATTTTTCCATAGCAAATATAGCCCTTTTTTTCAGATCATAGAACTATTATGACTTGATTTTGAGCCAAAACTTTGTAATGTGTGACATATATGGATAACACCGATGGGTCTCATGCCAAAATGTCTCACACTTGCAGCTGCAGACCACCCTCCTTTATTGAGCCTTGCAAACAGGTATAGAAAGAATTCAAATGCCTGCTCACTCAATCTGAGAGAAGCATTACTGTCTTAACTATTACGTCCCTATAGTGCGATTTGCCATTTTTGGCATCGCACCATTGTAATGCAATGCTCAGTTTTAAAACTGCTGTCAACACGTCGGTTACTTGACTGTTCGCCTGGTGCGAATTTGAAAGTTTTTCCTCTCCCGTAGTTCAGAAATCGTGAAACCTTCCTTTCATCTTCATCAGTGGATCAGTATAAAGAAAGAATGTAATTACGAAAACTATTCTGCAAGTTACGCTCATTGATGTAATGTGTTTGGAAACGTTTAAAAGTGCCAGCCGGTGCCAATGTCTCAGACTGAACCTACACTGTGAGGCAGAAATAAAAGATATAAGTCGGTTTAATGAACAGGTGGCTTTGTCTTTCTCTTGACGCCTTGGTGAACGTTTCTTCTCAACTGCGTATAACGTTCTCCAGCTGAATTGCACATGCCATTCATCAGGAGCAAATCCATTCACACAGTGCAGTTAAATATAAGTGTAAGCCTAGCCCGCGCCTGCTCCCTGTCTTTCTGACCGCAGTCCTTATCTATTGTCTTTGGGACCTTTCAGGGCGTCCGGAATAGACAGCTGTAAATAAGAAGCAAAAATAGATGTCGTAGACAACTGCTGACAGAGTAAGGCTGAGAGCGGACACTAGAAACCTCACGCCTGCATGCGCTGATTACGACAAGTTAATTAAACACCGAAGGACGGGACAACCGCAGATCTGGCCCAATTCAACAAATGCTCTTTTGTAGTGTGCATGTAAAAGTTTACACGTTCAGTTTGCGCTTGCGTTTTATGGATTGTTTCGAACCCATTACGTAAAACAGGTGCAAAATTACAGCTGCTGTGCAAATTTAATTTACAAGTTTGAGATATACACGGCTGAAGAGAATAATTATAGAGGCGAAAAGGCTAAACCATGAGTGACATCTGGACAGTTTCACGTCATGAACTTTAATTAAATGAGTTACATGAACATAGCATTAAAACTACAAGAAAACTCAACAACACAACATTATAACATCATAAAAGTAATAAAAAATATTTTGTTTTATATTTTGATATATATATATATATATATATATATACACAATATATATACATATATAACACAAACATATATACATTGATTTTACTTTTTATTTTATATTATATAGGCTATATATATATATATATATATATATAAAATGTATTTTTTAAAATATTTTATATATATATTTATTTATTTTAATTTATATATTATATATATATATATATATATATATACATTTATAAATGAATATAATTTAAAGCAATATTAATAATATAATTATTCCAAATATTTTATATAATAAAATTAAATATATATATATTTATGAAATATATACTATTTTACTTATTTATTTTTGGATGGTTGTTTTATGGCATTTCCAACTACTGTACAATGATAAATAGATATAAATCGAAGCATGTTTTAAAGAACATCTCATGAATGCTGATCTCGTGCCATTTAAAAGCAAGGCTGATATTAAGGTTCTTGTACAAGATGCTATTTCGATATAAAGCAACTATGAGGGCAAATGCGCAGCCGTTTTTACTTTTCGACTAGTACATAAGGGGTGAAAATGTTGATTGAGTTGATTTGTTAGCTTAAATCAGCCTCTTCGGAGCAGTTTGTCTTCTGTCGACTCGGTCTGATTGGGGTGTTTTGGGGCTTCACTCTACATCCTGGTTTTAACAAGCATCCAGTGCGGCCAATAAAAAAGGCTTTTACCTTAATCGCCACAAGATAATATCAAACATTTGTCCCTTTCTGGAGTGCAAAGTGCTTACAAATACCAAAGCCACTCTGAGGATAAAGAAAAGTAAACATATTTCTATATTTCCCCCCCATTTCAGAGCTCAGCAGAAGGAATGGAAGCAGCGGTACGAGTCCATCAGCTCCTGGGCAGGACCTAGAAGTTCATGACAGGCTTTTATCCTTCATCAAAGCAACAAGTAGATGAACAGACTCTTCTCCGACCGCTCCAAACCCTTCCCAGGAGTCTCCCACAGGCCCTGAGGGGAGTTTGAACCCTAAATCTCTCCTTTTAACAAGTCTACGCACTTCCTTCCTTTGTCCGGTTAGGCCTTGAGGGTGCAAGAAGCATTTTTCAGGGAGAAAGAAAGAGCGAAGTTGACCTCGGCTGCCATATAGGAAGCACCATATGCAATGCCCCGTGAAAGAGAGCTGTGAATGCTGTTTTAGGAGCTCCAATCTGATTGGCTGACTTCTGGGAGTCAGGATGCACATTTATCAGTCTTCCAGGAACCAGAGTCATGTTTACAAGGTACCAGGCTGCTACAACGAGCTCTTTTGAGAAAGAACTAGTCACTGGAATTGCGAGATTTGTCATGTAAAATCGTGATATTATTGTTTTAAGCAATTTTTGAGTAAGTTCACTATTGGTCAAAAGTTTGGGGTCGATAATATAAATGTGATTAATTCCTGTGATGGCAAAGCTGTCTTTTCAGCATCATTACTCCAGTCTTCAGTGTCACATGACCCTTAAGAAATCATACTAATATCATTATTTGGCACTCAATAAACATTTCAGGGTTCTTTGATGAATAGAAAAGTTTAAAAGAACAGCATTTATTTGAAATAGAAATCTTTTGTAACATTATAAATGTCTTTACAGTCACAGCATCTTTGCTGAAAAAAAGTATAAATTTTCTTCGCTAAAATTTCGATAAAAAAGCGCTAGCGAGATTTATGAGAAATAATCAGTACTTTTGGATGCTATTTTCATTCATTTTAAGTCTGTTTTTGTAGTTAAACAAATGGAGAAAAAGTTTAAAATACAAAATAAAGTCAGGTTGCAAAATATAGTGACGTTAGCTTTTTATTCTTTGACTCTGAGGCAGAAATGGGCTTTCACAGTGATTGGCTTCGAATGTCAGTGAGATTCTCTTGCTGTCTAAGTGAGCGCTTCTCAGCTACAACCAAGCGAATCGAACAAATGTGCAAGACAATTGATTGATGAACGCAAATAATGATCCTGTAATTATAACCTTTGTAATGATTCGTGACTGCGTGTAAATTAATAAACGTTTACGCTCATCTTCTCTCCGCTAACAACCCGTGATCCACCTCGTACGTCCATGTTATTATTAATTTTTCTGGTATCTTCAGGGGGCCAAAACCTCAACTTCGCCGCTGCAATATTTATGAAGTGCCAAAACACCGCATTCTTCCAGAATTCATGACAAGACATGGAGTTTTTGTCTATTTGTGCATTATTTATGAACGAAAAAAGGCCTTTGTGGACGTTCTCCAGCTGCCCATCTCTTCTGATCAAACAGATATTGTTACCACTGAAATAGCAGGCTTAGGAAAAAATAAACGCAGCCTGCCAAAAGACCTGCCCACAGCCGAGCAGAGAGACAGGAGAATATGAGAAAGAGAAAATATGTACAAGAACGAGCCTTACGAAAACTCACACGCTATCTACAATTGTGGCTGCTGCCCAGCCACGGGATATCATCTATCAGTGGACAAATGCAGGGACGAGAATGCTGCTTCTCAAATGAAATAATATATCTTTGAAAGCCTACGCCTGCACCAGACCCAAAGCCCATATATCAAGTCTGAGCGGCTGGTGGATCCGGTCCAGGGGCCATTAACCTCCCACCTGTTTCCCCCCCCTGTCCTTCACCACGCAACCCTGCCCTTGGTGCTGCTTCTGGGGCTTGTTCGCCCCCCCCCCCCCCCCGTGCGTCCCAGGCCCTCCCCTCTCCGACAATAACCCCACACGCCGATGTAAAGCGGAATAATTCAAATCCGGCGGACCAGGGACACGGTTACAAATCTCCGGCGGTGCGTTCGCGACCGAGGCTGTTTGTCAGGACACTCGCTGGCTTGACCTCAGGCCCGTCTGCGAGTCACGGGGAGGGCAGGAGACACCGTGGCCGGTCTGGGTAGTATATGTGGAGGTGAAGCTGGGGTGGGGTGTGGGTGTGGGATATAAATCGTGCACAATTCACAGATCACGACCGCAACGCCTTATTAATTTCTGCAGATATACAACGGCCTCGGAAATTACAGTCTCTGGCCCGAACCTCTGAAACGTCGACTGGCGGATTAACAAAACTAGAAAATGAATGAGAAAAAGTGTTGCATAGCGTGAAAATATTAATGGAGGGTGAAAATAATCCTCTCGCAGTCAATATAAAAATTAATACAGCATTATATGTTCATACGCAGTGGCACTTGCTCTACATGATTTTGTTCAAAAGAAGTCTTATGTTCACCAAGGTAGCATTTATTTGATCAAAAATAAAGTAAAACAGCAATATTGTGAATTATTATTACAATTTAAAATAACTGTTTTTTTAAATGTAATTTTAACATATTCAGTGTCACATGATCCTTCGGAAATCATTCTAATATGCTGATTTGCAGTTTTGTCATGCAGTTTTTTTAGGATTCTTTGGTGAATAGACTAGCCTGACTTCGTCATACTCATATTCTGGTCAGAACATGAGTCTGATACTGGTCCATAGGGCTTTGATTATGAGGCGTGTCTTAACCGAACCAGGAAAAACAACATCTCTGCACTCAATTGGATAGACCGACAACCAATCAGAGGAACGCAGTAAGTGACGTATGTTGAGCAACGCATAGTTATCAAACAGAACTCTGGAAAAAGTAATCTTTGCCGGTGTTGCAAAAAGAACTTAAGCATTCGCGGAGTAGGCCTACTTGCATGCAAACACGAAAAGCATTTTTGAAAGAAAAAATACATTTGAGGACGTGATGATTACGTTATTGGATGGATTATCTGTCCATCATCGTATAAAGCCCGCCCTGGCAATTTGATTGGTCCGACCATTTTTTGGCTGATCATAATTACTCCTCAATGGATCGAGTCCAGACCGAACTTCCCGACCAAAAAATGTTGTGGGCGGGGTTCGGGCTGGCATCCAGGCTATGAATAGACAGCATTTATTTCAAATAATATTTTGTAACATTATAAATGTCTTTGCTTTCACTTTTGATCAGTTTAATGCACCCTTGCTGAATAAAAGTATCAATTTCTTTAAAAAATTTAAAAAAATTATAGAACAACAAAAGATCAAACCAAGTGGCATTTATTTTAAATAAAAAGAGCGATTTTCAAGCATTTCACAATCTGTTTGAGAGGTCACTTGGTTGGATATTTGGATTATATTACTGAATACAATGAAATTCAGACATTTTTTTGAGAGTGACTTAATAATTGCCCAAAAACTTTTTGAGGCCACTGTATAATAATAAATTTAAATCAGCAGAATATATTAAGTGCTCTAGACACAATATAGATTTTTTTCTGAAAGCATGGAATACCTTCAGGGGAAAAACATATTTAAATCCGTTTTACTATGAAGTTTAGAAGCTTAATTTTTTTAATAAAATTACACAAATAATTGTGTGTAACATCATTTGCATAATATAATGTATTATAATAGCATTTTGAACACTGTAAAAATGATATGATCAATAAGTTATGACAACATGTTTTTACATGTCAAAATTTTATAACTTATACATTTTATAAGTTATAAAAGATTCAACTCGTTTTTTAAGTCAGTTGGATGTAATTTAAGTTGAAATGACATAAACGTCCAAGTTGATTGCACTTAAAAGTTTAAGGCAGCGACATGTTTTACAGTGATACTGTATAAATATATAAAATGCCCAGAGCAGTTGGACATAGCTTCAGTGATCACTAACACTGAAAGTGAGAGAACGTCCCCTATCTCCTGTCCTCTCTCCCCTCACAGCTGCTTTTTCAATAAGCACGAGCCTCACGGCTGGGTGCAGGCTGGAGAACAAGGCCCTAATACAGTACTTAATGGCAGGCCTGGTATTGTCATTCAATTCACTGGAGAGAGAGAGAGAGAGAGAGAGAGAGAGAGTAGAGAGAGAGAGAGAGAGAGAGAGAGAGAGAGAGAGAGAGAGAGAGAGAGAGAGAGAGAGAGAGAGAGAGAGAGAGAGAGAGAGAGAGAGAGAGAGAGAGAGAAAAAGTGTCCCCGAGCAGCCGTGAAAGAATAAAAATAAATATTGGCGCCACATGTCAGGGTATTGTAAGTTTTGCACGGTTGACTTTTATCAGCTCGGAGGACTAAATTTAAGGCAGTCCATTTGGGGTCGCTTTGTGGCACAGTATCAGCGGTGATTAAGTTTACCCGAGTACATTGTGTAAGACACACGAATTACGTGGAATCCTCACATGAACGATTAAGCCTGCGGTGAATCTGTGCGTTTTAATGCCATTGTGTGCTGAGGAAAAGCTAAGTGCACGCATCCTATCCGTCAAACAATAGCCCGCCGTCCACAATGAAAGGGTGATCTCTCTATGGATGTGAATCACTCTCCACGTTATGGGCCGGGCAGCTAAGGACAGAGCCAGGGGAGGACAAGCACGCACACCGGCTTCATACCAGCTCATATTGTCAATGCAAACACTGGGAAGCTTGCATCTGTTTCCCCCCCAACCCCCTAAACATGACTCCCACCCTTACATGACAAACCCGCCAGACAACAGGGATGCTGCTGGCACGCACCTTCAAACACACACATAAAACAGCATTTTAGCATTTTCATAACACACAAAGAACAATTCGTTTATGTACAACATTGCTTATTTTAGCGAGCTATGGGAGGCCATTTTGATGTACACTGTCAAAAAAATTGCGGCCTTCAATTTTTAAATACAATCAACTTGGATATTTAAGTAATATGAACTTAAAGTACATTAAACTGACTTAAAAAAATGAGTTGAATCTTGTACAACTTTTAAAAAAACTTAAGTTAAAGCAACATGAAAACACACGTTGTCAACTTATTGATCATAGTGCTTTTGATACAATTCTAAAAACGTCTACATTTTTATCATGTAAGAATATCTAGTATATTGCTAATAATATTTCAAAATAAACACTTACTGGACTGAAACAACTTGGGTGTACTTGATTATCTACATGTAGATTTTTTTTGTTGAAAAATCATGTTAAAATGTAAATATCAAAAATGATACTTCAGGCTTTCTCAATCAGCATTATATTGAATTGCATTATGTTTTACCCCCACAATAAAATCTATATAGAGTTTTTATCATAAAATTAATCATTTAACTATCATCTAACTAAGACATATTAGTGATAACTGATTTTTATATGTATTTTATGCAAGCTAAATGTACTTGCATAAAATGTAATGTACTACATGTAAATGTAGTTTGATGTACCAAATATGATACTCATAGTTTAATAAACAAAAAATATTTTTCGGACTGTTTATTTCATATGTCAGGCTTTTACAGGGTTAAAAGTCTATTTAAAAAGTTTGCACAAAAAGCTAATTTTTCACCTCTTCCTCTTTTTTGTCTTTGAATTTCACAGATTCACTGTCGCCCAAGTGTGAGAAATGGCTATCAGAATGTTCTTCTCATGTTTTTTTTTTTCATGTGTCTGAAGACAATAGTGAGCTCTCTTCAGAGATCCCATCATGACCAAATATTTATGAGAGCTGTAACCAAGTCTAACTTATGGAAACTAAATCTTTAAACACTTGGCAGACGTTTCACACCGGGCTGTATTACGGGAGAAATTCTTTTGTTCTTACGAGGCTAATAATAGGGCAGTAAATGTAGATATATTTATAGCTGACTCGCCACCCTCCCAGACAAGCCTTATATTCACTTGTATTTCCTGTGTTTATGCTACTCACCACAGCTCTGTCATTAACTAACTCACAGAATATTCACAAAACATCTTTTTATCTATTAATCTTGTAGATAAAGCATTTATTGATGTCTGTGGTGTTGTTGGGTAATGTACTACACATATATGAGCTTTCTATGAGCTGGTGTGTGAGTGTGTTTGTGCTACGAACATGCTAGCATTTGCTAGCAGCAATTTACACAGGTGTAACCGTATAACCATGCTAAACTGTTAGCGTAGCATTGCTAATGCATGTGAAGTTGAAAAAGTAGATTTGCATGTTGATCTGTAGCACCTTTGGAGAAATCCACAACTCACTAAATTCACATTCTAGGAAATGTAGCTACATAAATGTGAGGGGAGGCTTTTCACAGCATCCATTTACTCCATTTCTATGCCATTAAATATGAATATATCTCTTGCCTTAATGTTCCAGCTTTATGTGAGCTCTCGATAGATGAAGCTTGTTAAAACCACATCGTTATGTGGGATAAACCTCGATCAGCATCACAAAGCTCCGTGGGTAACAATAGCTGTACAAGTGTTCGCTAATTAGAGTCAGGAGTGGGTTCAGACTTTCTAGAGATACCTTTTTTTGTTTGTGGTTTTTCTGTTAGCGCTTCAGCATATGATTTAGCGAGGGCACATGAGAGCTGCGCTAATTACAACTTCACCGCCACACTACGACTGCTAATGTCAAATTCGACAGCTACGCCCTTGTCTCTTTTAACATCTATTGTGCAAAACAATTAGCCAGGGCGAGAAAGTAGTCACAACATCAAGGGAGGCTACTCCACCGCGGCGAAAGGTGAAGTGCAAACACAATTAAAGGTAAATGAAACAGACAGCAATTAGCCACACACAAATGCTAATCCACGCTAAAGTGGGAATACAGTGCTTGAGCTAAAGAGCGCGAGAATGGATAATAAAGCTCTATAGGTAAGAGTACAGGGAAGCACTGAATAATTTAATTATGTCGGGGGGAAAACTGTATACACAAAGTTTTATATCTAAATCTAATAGTTTAAAGAAAATGTAACATCTGATTGATGGTGAATTGGTGGATAGACATTGATGAAAACAAATTTGTTAATGTGAAAGCAGCAAAAATGTTATTGTTCTCTGAAATGTACTGTATGACAGTATAATATTCACATGAGCGGCTGTCATATTTTTATTTCTCCTTTTTTATTTAGCCACCAACAATTGATGTAAAATCCCAAGAGGAGCTAATGAAGACGCCAATGGCACTGAATATCCCGATATCAAAACATTTAAAGTTGATATCCACCCCAATACTAAAAATGTGAGTATTTTCGCAACAACGTCAGAATTTACTACATATTTCAAATGTAGTCATGGTCAGTCCTCAGTTTAAATGCATTCTAGCCCATCTCATGAGCTGTTGAATGTAATGAAAGGAAAACAATAAGGTGCCTGTAGCTGAACGAGCAAAATGAATGATTTGAATTGGGTGCTGTCAGATTTCCCAGTGGCATATCAAAACATGTCACGGGCGGGTAAAATACAGCATGATCACGACCAAAATCTTTCACAAAGGCAGACATGCACGAGTTACTAAAACACTCACAGTCTTCTCAATCCCATCAATATTTCTGTCAGGCAGATGTGTATAGAGAAAAAAAGGTTAACACAAGTGAAAATAAAAAATTAATGACACCAGACCGGCCTCTTCAGCTAGTGTAGTAAATCGTCAATTATAGATCAGTGTGTCAATACATAATTCGAAATACTAACACAAATACACTATGTATTTTTCAGGCCATCCAAAAAAGTCCTCACAAATAGCCTTGAGACATTATTTATGGTAAACTAATTAGCTGTCTCGTCAAAGGGGAACATTTGTCTCATTCATATTAATACTTCAACTGGTGCACAGTAGTGTTAAGAAAAATGAATGCTTTGTACCATAAGTAAGATTAATCAAAAACATGATATTCGTCTAACACGTGCCCTAAACAGACGTGATGCAATAAGATTCCAGCGACAAGCAATTTGTTTGTTCACACCTTGCGCAACGTGACAATATCAATCAAAAATCACAGCCAATCAGAAGAGTGTGTGGGCGGAGTCTCTCTGTAAGCACCACTGCAATGGATAAGTACAAAATCAAAGTCATAAATAGCTATTACACAATTTTCACATTATTATACAGATTTTGTTCACATTGAGTTGATTCTTTGAACATTGAATAATCCTTTAATTTGTTTTTTAAGATCTGAATTATCCATTGTTGCTTTTAGTATGGCTATAAATGTCACGTAAATTATATTCAAATGCACATTAGATGCTTTTAACATTAAATAAAGCACATAACCAGTGCCTGAGATTATCATTGTCATACTTGCCGAAGAAAAAGAAGCCGTTTCTAAAATAGAATCGTTGCGTATCGCCATCGCAACTGGTTAGGACAAAAACTCTGATTGAGATGGAAAAGATACCTTTTATCGCGTTGCGGCGTCGTGTCCTGACGCATCTGGTTAGGACACGGTGGAAGTGTACTTGATGAATAAAAGCCTGTTCACAGCAAAAATGCTAGCTATAACGATCGCTATATTCTGCCAACGCACCTCATCTGCCACTTTAAATGCTCGAGCTCTTTAAAGCAGGAAAGATTCTGATTGGGTGTCAATTTTCTTAAAGGGATAGTTCGGCCAAAAATGATATTTAAACCATGCATTACTCACCCTCAAGCCGTTCGAGATGCATATGTCAATCTTGTTTCAGACGAACACATTTTCAGTTATTTTAGAAAATGTCTTAGACCCTTCAGTGGATATAATGTTAAGCTACGGGGTCCAGCTCCTTCAAGTCCCAAAATGTGCATACATCCTTCACAAAAGTAATCCATCCGGCTCCAGGGGGATAAACGAAGGCCTTCTGAGGGTAATCCGTGTGGTTTAGGGTATGAGGTAGGACGTAGCGTAGGAAACGTCGTGATTTTTCACGCTACGCTACGTCCTACCTCGTACGCCGTCTTCCATCACCCGTGAACGCGCGTCGATCGTTGACGGAAGTCAGATATTTTCATCTATAAAGTTTTAAATATGTATATTTTTACGACAAAACCGCACGGATTACCCTCAGAAGGCCTTCGTTTATCCCCCTGGAGCCGGATGGATTACTTTTGTGAAGGATGTATGCACATTTTGGGACTTGAAGGAGGTGGACCCCGTAGCTTCACATTATATCCACTGAAGGGTCTAAGACATTTTCTAAAATAACTGAAAATGTGTTTGTCTGAAACAAGATTGACATTTGCATCTCGAACGGCTTGAGGGTGAGTAATGCATGGTTTAAATATCATTTTTGGCCGAACTATCCCTTTAATCATTCATCAACTAGAAAGAACATTCTGAAAAGTGATTCCAACCATATCGTTCTACTGTCGTTACTGTTATAGTTCCCATAGAATTAGAGTGATTACTAAAATGCATTGTTTTCATTATAGTTGTTGTGAACAGTCCTTATATTGTCACTAAACTGCAGTACTATTCATTGAACAACTTAATGCTGTTATTTTCCCAGATTTGTCCTGAATTTTAGGCCAACAGACATCCATGCTGATTCACAACGCTTTTAGATCACTTGAAGTTTACGACCACCAAACTCGACTATCTTTTCAGACGAACAAAAGCATCACGTACCTTCAGTTCCCGGAAGAAGATGCTGCTCCTGGCCCATTCTACGATGGAGAATAGTGTCTGGTCGGCCATCTTGCACATGAGGCCGAACGTGTTGAGTTTCTCGTGCTTGCTTCGGCTGGCCTGCTCCTGCTGCAGGTATGCTAGGATCTTGGTTTGCACCTGGGGCTCGTCCGGCTCGCACTTGAGCAGCTCCACCACCAGGTGAGGAAAGCTGGGCGGCGATCCGCCCGTGTAGGCTTCTACGTACGGATAGCCCATGAGGGACTCCGGCGAGCTTGTGTAGGGGTCGGGGTACTCTGACTTGATGGTGCGGCTCTGGAAGTGGCCGTATGGCTGGTAGCCCTGCAGTCCTCCAGGGTGCGGCGGCATGGCCATGCTGACCGGCGAGGTGACGAAGGGGCTGCGGTCAAAGTCTGCAGGTGGCAGGCCTGCGCTTGTGGAGCTATGGTGGTGGTGATGGTGGTGTGGTGGTGATGGTGGCTCAGTGGAAGCCCCTTGGAGGCCGAATGAATGTTCTGAATGGCAGAGGTAATGGTGAGGTCCGCTGGGACGGTTTGCATGGCTTGCGTCATGGCCTCCAGCTTGAGTCCATTGGCCCGGATCAAGGCTTTCTTCTGTTGCTTGAGTGCCCGGTCTCGTTTGTACATGGGGCCAAACTTGTTGCGACCTCCTCTCATTCGGTCGGCCCTCACAGCTTATAAAAGGTAAAACACAACATGAGATGGGTATTAATTCATCGAAAAATTCAAAAATTCTAAAGAATTCTAAAAATCCACCAGTGCCGACAAATGAAATTGCAGAAGTAATGACGCCATTCAGAACCCGCTTAATTTCTTTATTCCAGCTGAATTTGAATTGAGGTAGTAAACAGGATGCCGAATTGGAATTCAAATTTAAATGTCAGCAAGCTAAATAATTTGTAATTCAAAATCATGTAAATAACTAATATTGACTAAAATGTTTATCTAAAAAAGCAAAGTTTAAATGTCAGCTTGATAAAGCCTTGATGAAATAGAACAAGATAGAACGATAGATACAACGATAAAACGATAGATAGACCGATAGATAGATAGATGCCACATGCTTTTAGGCCACAAATATTGCTTATTTGCAACAAGCAATCTGTGTAAATTTCATGTGTGAATTTGAATTGTGAATTGACCCGTTTTTTCAAAGCCAGACCTAGAGCATAATCGAGCATAATCGAGCCAGAGGAAACAATTTAGAGAGAAACGGTGCTAATGATCCAATATTAAACTGAAGCGAGACAAAGTCAAGCGGACGAGATCATCATTATGGCAAATAAATGAAGAGAGCGCCTTTGCCCGGAAGTGACTCTGATCCCCGCCACAGGGCAGTAGACTCCACTTTCGTCTGCTGGGTCCCATGTTAATTATTTATGCTTAATTATTCCTCTTTTATGCTCCACGTTGTAGGCAGGTGGATGGCTGGAGGATCCAGCAGGGTGTTAAACACACAGCAGCATATGCAGAGAGTGTGCGTTTGTAGACGCGTGTGCAACTTGACCAGCGTGAACGCGCTCGTTAGGCCGTAATATCTTACGAACGGTAGATCTTAAAAAAAAGAAAACAATTAAAAGAAAACCCCCAGTCCAACAGCTGCCTTGGGAGTGATTTTAATGGTCCTTGTCACAGCGGTGAGTGTTTGTGTGTGTGTGGTTGTCACTATGTGTGTGATCTGATTGATCTGGTGAGAGAGGGGAGGCAAAGTGTTGCCAGAGCGATCACCCCTGACAGCTCCCGTAACATCCGAGAAATATTCCTGGGCAACTTGGTGGGAGATTTTTCTCTTTTTTTGGGTGGGGGTGGTGATTTTTTGGCCTTAATGTGGTTGTTAAAAATGTATCCAATCAGAAAAAACTGTGGTAAGTTTAACTATTAATGATTCCCGAGCAACAGGGTAATTAATGATCTGGAAACTAATAGTCGGCCCTTATGGGAAATCACAATTAGACCTACGACTCAGATCATGAATGCATGCCGTACCCCCTGCAATCCCCCCCCCCCCCCAAATCCACGCTTACACACTCTGTCTGACACCATCCCCCTCTTCCTTTTTGTCTTCTGATAAGATTTTTTTTTCTCACAGCGTCTAATTAAACAAGGTTATTTACATGCATGTCATACTGACTTTTTGGCATTGGACAAGGGGATTTATGTGTGTCTCTGACTGTATTCATAATAGTACTACACTACTATTGCTGCAGTATATAGTATGTATACTATTAATAGTATTCACATTTTCTATAAACTAATACAATTGCTTTGCACATGCATTTCTAGTATTGAAAATAGCATACTACCATATTACTAATAATGCTGCAGTATATATGTATACTACGCACATTTTCTTTGTGTAGAATGATCTTCTGTTTTTACACTAGCACACTACTTGTACTATTATTCCAGTATATAGTATGCATACATTACCTACTACATTTCTTCCAATATTCAGAATAGCATACTGCTATTGTTGCAGCATATAGTATGCATACTTAGCACAGTATGCATAACCCTCTATGCATTTATGGCTGTTTGAAACAGCATACTACTTTGACTACTGTTGCAGTATATAGTGTGCATACTTATACTATGGACAATTTCCTGTATGCGTATAATGACATTCTGTGTTTCTGGCTATGTTCGAAATAGCATAACTACCTTACCACTCTTACCATTGTTGTAGTATATACTTTGTGCAAAGAACGGCCTACTTCATTTACAAAAAAAGCACACTACACGGAATAGCATGCTTTATATCCCACAATGCAAAGCGCTCATCTTGACCTTCAATTCCTATTCAGAACCGCATACTTGCATACTACTCTTACTATTTGTGCCACAGAAAGATGCGGTATGAGTAGTATACTGAGGTTCTGAATTCAGCAACAGTGTGATAAATGAACCTAAAACAATATCAGCAGCAATTTAAAAAGAAAATCTTTTATTGAATTTAATTGGGATTCCAAAAATGTATACTAAATATTTGATCAAAATGCTAAATAAACATTTATTTTCAAAACTATACATGATGAGATAGCATACTACTTTTTGGAACAATAATTTATTGCGGAATAATGCACCTATATGATTTTTAAAAATGATGGTATGCAGTATACATTGTTCAGTATTCAGTATGTAGTAGGCTAGTATTCTATTTCGAACAGTTTCTTTTAAGTAAACTGTGTGAGTTTGTATATCTATTCTGTATGTGTTTGTAGGCTGTATCGAGCAAGTCTGTGTATGTGTACACATGAGTTATAAAACAAATTTGTGACTTATTCAAATGGCTTGCGGAAAGCAATTGCCTTGGTAATAAAAGCAGTTGCCTGATCTAATTTACTTGAATTGGCAGTCCATAGATGTTGTTTGTTTGTGTGTGTTTTGCGTCTCCGTAGACGGGGGCCCGTCTGGGCAGATTCGAGCGCTGCTTATTGTCTGATTTATGTGTGTTTAATATACAGGAATATTAAGCGTTGCTTGGGCGAGAATCCCTGTCCTATCACAGGCATATGAATGCCTCCCCTGGCCGGCTCCTGACACACAGTTTGTCATGTCCGCCGGAGCTCTACTCTTAAGGTGCGTCGTTCCATGCGCACACATGAATAGCTATGATACCTATGCATAAGTAATGGGACAGCTTGCTGCCGCCACCACCAGAGGCTGGAGATGGCAAACGAGTATCAGCCCCCAAAAATGACAAAGTACGCAATGCAAAGCGTGGAGTAAATATCCACAGTAAAGCAGTGCCAGATTGTCAGATTCATCAAGGTCCTTAATATGGATAACAGACGCTTGATGAAATCGAAACTATTTTACGCTCCACTGTGCACAACATTGGGCTCGAATGGAATGAATAAGCGCACAGGCAAGGCTGTGTAGCTTTTTTTCACTTCCTCAACTCCAAACTGACTATATGATGGTCAAAAAAGGTTGGATTCTCTTTCTTAACCTGAAACTGAGCTACAAATATATAAAGGAAGAAAATTACAGGCCTTCCTAGGAAGACATAACACGCTCTCCGTGCTTTTTTGAGAACTTTAAAACAGCAGCCTTTCCTTATCTGTATTGATAATGGAGCTTCCATGGAGACATGGAAGGCCACTTGTCTGTGTCACACTGATTTGAATGTTTTGTTTTGCTATTTGCACAATTATGGCGAGTAGTGCACTCAAATCTGTTTGCTGAAAGCTTCAGATAATACATAAAGAAAGATTTAAACTGAAGCATGTATTTCCGGTACATCCATCACTACAAAATTCATGGTGTGCAGGATCCCCAACTTATAGGTAAACTATACTTTATTATTCTTAAAAATGATCCATCAATTCTTAAAAATGCCATTCATTTTATGACAAAATTATGTCATAAGTCATGGATCGCAGGTCCATCACCAATGAATAATTTTGTCATTAAATTGATGGAACATTTGAAGTTGTTTACATTTTTTAAATATACATATAATAATAATGATAACAATTTATAGCTTACCTATTAGTCGGGGGCGGCCCAGCTTTCATATATTAAATATTTGTATTTAATATATAAAAATATATATATATATTATATATATATATATATATATATATATATATATATGAAAAAGAAATTGTCATACAGTACTTGATTAATTTTGTGACAAAATGATGTCATGGATTGCATGGATAAAATTCATACTGAATAATGTTATTATTGTTTCTAATATATTGTATTTTTTGAAATACAACTTTAACACAACTTAAAATGATTACATTTGAAATTAAATGTAGTGCATCACAAAATTTTGCAATTATGCACGTTTTTATACTAATAAATATAATTCCTTTAGCAGTAGTTCTGTTTTCAAGCGATCTGCATGAAACTTGCTGCGATTTGTATTCAAAACAGCATTTTGGTTAACATTTTCCATCTCCGCAGCTTTCCTTAGGAGAACGAGCTATCAGAAGAAGCCTGTGGGGAGTATTAGCGAGCGCTCATCTCTTTGGACGGGTCTGACAGGGCGCTGGAGGGCCTCGTATGCTGTTGGTAGCATGCGGTAGCAAATCAAAGCCAGCTAGCTATAAAACGACACTGCTAGAAATTCTGCCCTCCAGCAGTTAAACAATTAACAGTCGTACATCTACATACTAAGAGCAAAGAATCGTGTAGTATGCATGTAGAACTCTTAGATGGTAGTTGGTTATGTGTTATTTCCAACCTTTTAGACATTCTTTCTTCAGGTGGACACAAAAAAAAGATGTTTAGCAGAATGTTCACGCTGCTCTTTTCCACGCAATAAAAGTGCGGACCAAAACAGTCAAGTTTAAGTACAATCAACTTGAATATTTAAGTCAGTTCAACTTAAATTACATTAAACTGACTTAAAAAAAATGTGTTCTGTGTTCAAAAAACCTTGAATGTAGTCAAACAAAAAGTCAAACTTGAAATTAAATATGTAAGAAACATATTAAATATAGAATATTAAAATCCAAAACAATTTTATAATATATAATAAATTATAATATCATCTTTGTCAAACTCAAAAAGATGGTTTTAAATGGCAAATCATTTTCTCATTGTGCTTCACTCTTAAAAATAAAGGTTCTTTATTGACATTGATGGTCCATGAATAACTTTTAACATTCTATTCCACAAAAGATTCTTTATAGTGGAAAAAAGTTCTCTTAAAATGATCTTTACACTAGTTTAAAAAAATGCTTTGTTAGCCATAAAAAAAATAGTGGAAAACCAAAAATGGTTCTTCTATGGCATTGCTGTGAAAACCCACTTTTGGAACTTTTTTTTTAAGAGTACAGAGACAAATCTAACACCATATGTGTGTGTGTGTGTGTGTGTGTGTGTGTGTGTGTGTGTGTGTGTGTGTGTGTGTGTGTGTGTGTGTGTGTGTGTGTGACATTCTTTCTTCAGGTGGACACAAAAAAAAGATGTTTAGCAGAATGTTCACGCTGCTCTTTTCCACGCAATAAAAGTGCGGACCAAAACAGTCAAGTTTAAGTACAATCAACTTGAATATTTAAGTCAGTTCAACTTAAATTACATTAAACTGACTTAAAAAAAATGTGTTGACTGATTTTGATGAGATAAAGTAATGTAAAAAAAAAATTGTTATACTTTATAGTTCTTTTTTTTTATGGAAAAGAGCAGTGAGAACATCCTTCCTTTTGAGTTCCACAGAAGAAAGAACATCCTACGGGTTTGCGGGTGAGTAAATGATGACAGAAATGCTCTTTAAAGAGCTAAAGCTGTGTTCAGTTAGAGGAAGAAATGCATGGATGAACTAAAAAGACTTTTCTTACCCTCCAGTTTCATGCCGACAGTGAGGCACTTCTGAAAGCGACAGTAGGGGCAGCGTTTCCGTTGGGTCTTGTCTATTTGACAGCTCTGGTTCTCTATACATGTGTAGCGCTTGTTGTTCTGCACCGTGCGCTTGAAGAAGCCCTGCAGAGTGAGGTGAATGAAGATGTCAAACTTTTGACCTCCGGTGTTTGTTAATGTGCTATTCAGCCACAGACAACCCACACACACGTATGAAAAAAAATCCATTCACACAGGGAAAAAAAAGAGGTGTTACACACTGCCACACAAGTAGGCACGTATAAAAGCAGAGCCACGGGCAGAGAAACGCTCCCTCAGCAGTCGATGCTCACTTGGATAAACACAAACACACACACCCACACAAAAACTGACATGTGCACCCACACACACACTTGACATGAACAAACAGAATTACAGGCTGAGGCTGGATAGAAACAGATTGAGAAATGTGAGATGCCGACCATACAAAATACTTTAGGTGACCCGCTTGATATCCTGGCTAATATAAAGATCCCCTTCACCCGCATTTAGCATTGTGACATACTAATGCTACATATTTAACGTTCTCCTTGAGCTCCTTTTTGAGTAATTATGACCAGAGGCTGTGCGAGCCATAAAAGCTAGAAGAAAACAAGATCTTTCAGTGCGAAAGGAAACTCAGATTTGGTAGCGTTTTTTACGTTTTACTAATTATGTTTCTTTAAAGCATATATTTTAATTTGAACATCCAATCATCAAAATGTCTAGTAAATAAATTCCTGTTGATCCTATTATACATACTGCAGAAGCAAAAAAGAAACTGAAAAAAAAAAAAATCCAATAAATTATATCCATAATTTACAGCCGTAGGATTACAAGATTTCATCTGCAACTGTACTGAATTCATTTTCAGGGCAGGAGAGAATCAAACGAGGAACGGCATTAACTTATTCTTGATCAACACCGTAGGGAGACCGGCCCATTTAATACTAAAAGGATCAATACTGGCCAGAACTCAAATTACCACACACACACACACACACACATGGCTGTAACATAAAGTGCTTAACCTTGAATGTAGACTATCATTAAAAAAAGTCAAACTTGAAATTAAATATGTAAGAAACATATTAAATATAGAATATTAAAATCCAAAACAATTTTATAATATATAATAAATTATAATATCATCTTTGTCAACTCAAAAAGATGGTTTTAAATGGCAAATAATTTTCTCATTGTGCTTCACTCTTAAAAATAAAGGTTCTTTATTGACATTGATGGTCCATGAATAACTTTTAACATTCTATTCCACAAAAGATTCTTTGTAGTGGAAAAAAGTTCTCTTAAAATGATCTTTACACTAGTTTAAAAAAATGCTTTGTTAGCCATAAAAAAAATAGTGGAAAACCAAAAATGGTTTTTCTATGGCATTGCTGTGAAAACCCACTTTTGGAACTTTTTTTTTTAAGAGTACAGAGACAAATCTAACACCATATACGTGTGTGTGTGTGTGTGTGTGTGTGTGTGTGTGTGTGTGTGTGTGTGTGTGTGTGTGTGTGTGTGTGTGTGTGTGTGTCAAAGACTGGATTTTCAAAAATGTCCATTTTGTTTATAAAAACTCTAATGTGTGTCTGAACTACAAAACCTCTGACGGTGTCAGGAAATAAACACACCATCAGATTTCAGCTGCACCTTGAACAAAAAAAAAAAAAAGTCTTTGTTTACACAATATGCAGCCTGCATAACAACATCCTATATAATGCTAATAAATAACTCGGAAAAGTGTGTTTCAATAAATAAAAAAACAGGACTTTTACAAACTTGGTTTAAAAAATGAATAACAGGAGCACATTAGATCAGTTTTGGACATCAGGTGGCAACCCAACACATTACAATATATATGCTGTATATATATTTATATAAATATGTGCCTAAAATCAAGTTAATTAATTAATTTTATGGTTTTCAAGGACAACTTTTTTGACAATTTTCAACATTTTTCCAATTGTCAACAGATGAATTTGCTTCAAAATACCACTTGAGTGGCCTTTGAGGTCAACAACAAAAGGTACTGAAGCGTTTTCTTCTCTCGTTTAAAAACAGACAAAGCAATTAATTTTGCTGTTCTAACAATGGAAAATGATATAGTTCGTCCGATCATCGATGCGTTTTTTTATTTGCACTTAAAATTGTTTTTTCACCTTATCAGAACCAAGCTGGGACCCGTTTGTAGGTCACAACGACCCACCAGTTGAAGTTAAAAACAGCTGATGTTACGCACCTTACAGCTCTCACAGGTCAGTAACCCGTAGTGATATCCGGACACCTTGTCTCCACACACTGGACACATTTCGTCTAAGTCTTCGTCGTAAGAGTAGTCCATCATTTTAAAGTGGGGGGCTGAAAATCACAATCAAAATATGAGTACTGGGTAACAATTCACATCACAGAATCCACGTTACACATATGTTTTTGTAATTATTTTAATGTTATAGGAGAACTTTTTAAATGACCATTTAAGAAGATAGGCTACTTTTCTAGTAGAACCCAAAAAACATGCACACTCATCTGAAGAACCTAAAAAAAGTCAAGAACTGTTAAAATATCTAAATAGTTAGCTCAAAAACCCAGAGAAAATATTCCTGAACGCTTAAAGAACATTTATTTTTAGGCGTGTAAAGCCCATATTTGTATTTTAAATATTCCAATAGTTCCTTTTTTAGATATCTCCGATACCTTCAACGTGTAGCCTGCAGTTTTGCAAACAAGTAACAAAAGTAGAGGAATCACAAATGGAGAGCTTTGTAAAATCCTAGCCTTAAGAGTGAATTTTCTGGAAGTATATGCAGTTTTGGGTCTCTGGGAAATAGCCGAAGCTTTGAGTCGGGTCTTGGTCGTAGACAGGGCAAAACTTCAGTTTCGATCTGGTTAATATTCATGATGGTTTGTAAATTGGTGAGGGAGCGCGCGAGAGAGAGGCTACTGTCTCGCGCTGGAGTGGAACGTTTGGCCACGAGGCGAATAAAAGCAAAACAACATGTAAATACATACACGAGTATTGTGTAGTGCTACCAAAACAAAGTCTATCTCAGACTATTCTTCTCTCTATAAAGAATATAAATACGTTCTCATTTCAATTCATCTTCATCTTTTAATTAGCATTAACATGGATGAAGTCATGCAGTCTGAGCGTTCTAAATTGTCGTTCCACACATGACGTTAACCGAAATGTGAAGGGAAAAAAAGACAACTTCGTTTGAAAAATAAACACCGAGGCTACTGTAAAGCAAAACGTTTAAGCTATAAAACAGAACGTATTCGTTTATTATTACTCATTATAATTATAATATGCCCATGAGTTCAATATGTGCAAAAATGTATTTTTTGCAGAAGCGCAACAAGTGTTTGTTTTGTGTGTGTGTGTTTTTTTAAACGGCTGACATTTATGTAAAATAAATATTTCCCCGATCATTACGTCTGAAGCATTTTCATATCGTCGATAATTCCATATTTTTTATTTAATTTTAAAATGTGTCTAAAACATGCCGGTCTGACACGTTCCTTGATTTGTAAACAAATCGTTATTCATAACGGCTTACGCTGGATTTGTTTTATGACGTAGGCTATAGAATAGAGCAACATTTAAATATTTGAATTTGAAAATACATTATTATTATTTTTTAAACTACAGAACATTCCACAAATGTCTCTGGAATTTTTGAATTGGAATCTCTCTCCTAGCCTATTTAAAAATATTTCTCGAGTATAATAATAGCATAATCGGTCACTTATATGCCAGTGGGGATAAAATTTGTTTTCTACGACTGTAAATACGCTCTTAAAAAAACAGCTTCTTTACGAGACAATCATTTGTCGAGGGGTTCTCGAGTTGCTGTATGATCCTTTGGAGATTAAAAAGTTGCATTATGGGTTGGTTCTTCAGATGTCTATTGGTTCCATTACAGAGATGGTTTTCTAAATCTATTCTGTCCTAACTGGAACCTTTATTAAAAAGTGCAGCTTGACATAGGCTACCCTATTTTGGACTAGCAGATTTATGTTAGCTCTGTCATAGTCATTATTATGGTTTCGTTTTCCCTTCTGTTGTAAATACTAAAAGCGAATTCATTGGCAGGTGATGCAGATCATGTTGAGTTTGTATGAGTTCACTAAGCTCAAAATAATTCACGCTCTGCTGTTGCACTGCAATTTACTTTGTTTCCTAATGACGCCTATCTTTACGCGGTTTAAGTGCGAGTAATTTATAGTAAAAGTAAACGCAAATATTTAGTTCTAATGCTAAACTTAAGTTATATGTGTGGCACGCAATGCAATGCATGTTCGTAAAATATCTGACATTGATGAGGCGTAATATTATGTGCATGAGTGAAAGGTGCATGGCGGACATTATCTATGCCGCTTACCTTGCATGTTTCCAGGCATATGCCCCTGTTCCCCATGCGATCGAGCGAGTCCCAGAGATTCTGACTCGACTTTAGGCAGCATGACAGCTCTGCTGAGCCGATGATGAGCACGCGCCGCTCCGCCTGCGCGCGAGAGGAACACCAGAGATTCTCAAAAACACCGTCCAAACGTCCGAAACTAATCCTGTGCGCGTGGACCTACAACACGGCTTGAGTTCGACTGCCCCTCTTTTTTTTCTGCTAGTTGTTCACGAGCTGCGTAAGTTCATTCGGGTGGTCTTTGCAGCGACTGTGATGCTGGTCTTTAAACTGGAGTGCGCGAACTGTCAGGAACTTCGCACGAGCCCCTCCTCCGCGCGCTCTGTGTCGCTCTATCTGTGAAGTTCAAACGGCTCCTCGCTGCTTTGTTACGCCGCACTGACACCACGTCGACCAATCAGCGAAGAGATCGGTGCGCTGGCGTCACGCGTTTGTCCAATCAGAATCGAGCCCGAGAATCAGCGCCTCCGCACTCTGTTTACTTGCGCCGGCAAACACAGGCAAACTAAACTAATTGAACATTACGAGACACGCAGCGCTGATAACTGGAGCACCGGGAGGTATGTGATGATGTACCGGAGGGTGAAATGTTTGTGTGTATTACAAAAAATATTGATGCAGTAGAAAGCAGGACAAAGTGACACATTATTTGTTCTAAAATTGACTTTTTAATTTATTAGCGATCTATAGCCTCCTTAATATGCTCTTTAAATGCTCTGTGGTGTTTTAAAGTTGGATTTATAGAAAAAGAAAGAACAAGAAATACTAGTAAATGTCTTGTGTATGAAATTGTAGAATGAAAATAATAACTTGTTTTATTTTATATAGGCTATTTAACATTTAGTAATTTTATATTTTTTTCATTTAAATTGTATTTTAATGTAGTCCTAAAATATTTTGGCGAATAATGTGGAAAAAAGATGAAAGAAACGCTTTTTAAACATGTGAGTTCTGTGCGTGATGTTATCTTGGTAATAGACTAGGTTAATGCAGCTAATAAAATCATTTAGACAAAACATATGACATGATAACATACATCGGCATAAAACGAAAATAGTTGGCACATACGCAGTATTTACATAAGCCAGACAATCAACACAAACTCACACACATTCATACACCCGTTAAAAACGATTTTTAGTTTCCTTCTCTTTCGATCTCACACACCTTAATATTTCAAACATTTCACCGTTCATGAAAGATAAAATATTTTCCTTTTATAGACTGTAATATTAAATAGGCTATTATTCTATAATAGCACTAATAAAATCTTAGTGCTACTTCAAAATTATTATCATTATTAATACATCCCGCTACTTTTCCGCTTGTCAGCTGGCTTATCAGTAACAAAACAGCACAATAAAAAGCCTAAAATGCCTTTTATGTTATTGCATGCGAATGCGATATATAACACGCTACTTCCATGTTTAATAATAATAATAATAATAATTCCTAATACTACTGAATGATGATAAAACATCATAAAGACGTTCAGAAGATAAAGAAAATCGTCACCAGGCCAGTGCTTCACATCTGGCATGTTCAAATCATTCATTTGAACTCCCACACATAGACTGCCCATTCTGTTCAAATCTGTTGAATATTACAGTGAATAATGTCATTTCATCATAGCAAATAATACTTACCCAAGTGTTTACTGGAGTCCCGTTGTCCTAATTCCCTCTCAAAACCAGTGGACACAGGACAGAATGTCTAGCAATATATCCCACAGAACATCTCCATTCTTCCAAACTTTTTAAGCTTCATCAATAAGCTTCATCCAGATTCCGTGAGGTGTTTTTGACATCTCTCCCTTTACTTTCACACACGCCACTCACCCCTCATCCCCCCCCCTCACCGTGACCTGCACTAAACCTGCATATCTCACCTACTCAACAATATTCAAAACTTCTGAGGTTGATAGGTTTGCCCAGATCACGTGGAGTTAGACAAGATTGATAAGAGCCAGTTATAAAGTGACACACGGATAGATAAGCCAGAGCGGACAGATAGTACTGAAGGAATGATTAACCGGAGGTGAAGAGAGTTAGAACTGCCGTCCCAGGGAATGGCTGAATGGAAATAAGACAGGTGGTAAAATGCGAGATCAAACGAACACAGCAGGTTTGATACAGGCCCGCAAACTTTGAACTGCTTCTGCCGAACAGCAGCACGCAGTGAGCATGTTTTATATGGGACGTGTGGATATCAGGCCGGACACGCGTGTTCAGCGGGATAAGAGATTTTGATTTACCTGGAGATGTTCCAGGATGTAGAGACGGGCCGTCCCCTCCTCACAGATGCAAATAAATGGAAAGGCAAACAAACTTCCAATACGTATTATGTTCCATATACTAGGTGATTTTACACTGGGCAACGATTAATCGTGATTAATCGCATCCAAAATAAAAGTTTGTGTTTATATGTGTAGGCCTACTGTGTATGATTTTTTTTATATATATAAATACACACATATGCATGTATATATTTAAGAAAATATGTTATTTATATATAACATATTATATTTATATATAATATTAATTATGTATAAATATATATACATATGCAAATGTTTCTTAAATATATAGCTACATGCATATGTGTATATTTATATATAAGAAAATAATAATTATACACAGTACACACACATATATTATGTAAACACAAACTTTTATTTTGGATGTGATTAATCGCGATTAATCGATGCCCAGCACATATTATACTAAATTCTATTATATATTAAAATAATATTATATAAAGAGTATCTATCTATCTATCTATCTATCTATCTATCTATCTATCTATCTATCTATCTATCTATCTATCTATCTATCTATCTATCTGTCTGTCTGTCTATCTATCTATCGTCTTGCTGTCTGTCTGTCTGTCTGTCTGTCTGTCTGTCTGTCTGTCTATCTATCTATCTATCTATCTATCTATCTATCTATCTATCTATCTATGTCTGTCTGTCTGTCTGTCTATCTATCTATATATCTATCTATCTATCTATCTATCTATCTATCTATCTATCTATCTATCTATCTATCTATCTATCTGTCTGTCTGTCTGTCTGTCTGTCTGTCTGTCTGTCTATCTATCTATCTATCTATCTATCTATCTATCTATCTATCTATCTATCTATCTATCTATCTATCTATGTCTGTCTATCTATCTATCTATCTATCTATATCTATCTATCTATCTATCTATCTATCTATCTATCTATCTATCTATCTATCTATCTATCTATCTATCTATCTATCTGTCTCTCTGTCTGTCTGTCTGTCTGTCTGTCTCTCTGTCTATCTATCTATCTATCTATCTATCTATCTATCTATCTATCTATCTATCTATCTATCTATCTGTCTATCTGTCTGTCTGTCTGTCTGTCTGTCTGTCTGTCTGTCTGTCGGTCTGTCGGTCTGTCTATCTATCTATTGCCTTCCTGTCTGTCTATCTATCGATCGATCTATCTATCTATCTATCTATCTATCTATCTATCTATCTATCTATCTATCTATCTATCTATCTATCTATCTATCTATCTATCTATCTATCTATCTATCTATCTATCTATCTATCTATCTATCTGTCTGTCTGTCTGTCTGTCTGTCTGTCTGTCTATCTATTGCCTTCCTGTCTGTCTATCTATCTATCTATCTATCTATCTATCTATCTATCTATCTATCTATCTATCTATCTATCTATCTATCTATCTATCTATCTATCTGTCTGTCTGTCTGTCTGTCTGTCGGTCTGTCGGTCTGTCTGTCTGTCTGTCGGTCTGTCTGTCTATCTATCTATTGCCTTCCTGTCTATCTATCTATCTATCTATCTATCTATCTATCTATCTATCTATCTATCTATCTATCTATCTATCTATCTATCTATCTATTATCTATCTGTCTGTCTGTCTGTCTGTCTGTCTGTCTGTCTGTCTGTCTGTCGGTCTGTCTGTCTGTCTGTCTGTCTGTCGGTCTGTCTGTCTATCTATCTATTGCCTTCCTGTCTGTCTATCTATCTATCTGTCTATCTATCTATCTATCTATCTATCTATCTATCTATCTATCTATCTATCTATCTATCTATCTATCGTCTGTCTGTCTGTCTGTCTGTCTGTCTGTCTGTCTGTCTGTCTGTCTGTCTGTCTGTCTGTCTGTCTGTCTATCTATCTATCTATCTATCTATCTATCTATCTGTCTGTCTGTCTGTCTGTCTGTCTGTCTGTCGGTCTGTCGGTCTGTCTATCTGTCTATTGCCTTCCTGTCTGTCTATCTATCTATCTATCTATCTATCTATCTATCTATCTATCTATCTATCTATCTATCTATCTATCTGTCTGTCTGTCTGTCTGTCTGTCTGTCTGTCTGTCTGTCTGTCGGTCTCTCGGTCTGTCTGTCTCTCTATCTATTGCCTTCCTGTCTGTCTATCTATCTATCTATCTATCTATCTATCTATCTATCTATCTATCTATCTATCTATCTATCTATCTATCTATCTATCTATCTATTATGTCTTGCTGTCTGTCTGTCTGTCTGTCTGTCTGTCTGTCTGTCTGTCTGTCTATCTATCTATCTATCTATTGCCTTTCTGTCTGTCTATCTATCAATCTATCTATCTAACTATCTATCTATCTATCTATTGTCTTGCTGTCTGTCTGTCTGTCTGTCTGTCTGTCTGTCTGTCTGTCTGTCTATCTATCTATCTATCTATCTATCTATTTATTGTCTGTCTGTCTGTCTGTCTGTCTAAAATGATAATATCTGAAGATATGATCTCTTTACACCGATTTAAATCTTCAAAATTAAAATGTTGCTCTTTTTCTTTCTCTCTCGGTTTCACGTCATCTGCAGCGCTCCACACAAAAGAGCAATTTCGTGCAAGTTGAGGGGCAACAATGGCGTCTAAATTTGGCGACAAAAGATAAAGAGTCTCAGGACAAGTGGCCTGGCAAACACAGGGCTGTTGACTGAAGCGCGGGGACCTAATGACCCTCATGTCACTGGCCCACAGCAGCTACAAGGGAGAAGACAACAGAGTGAGGCCGTCTTGACTACCATAAGTGGACGTGCGCTGATAACACAAGGGGTACCTGAGAGCTCTTTGCTTACCAGAGAGATTACCGGCCCGCTGAGGCTCAAAGCTGGGGGATTTGTCAACTTAACCCCTGTCCCCGCTCTCTTTTTTCCCTTCAGCCGTGTTTTACGATGCTGGATGGACCCCTGCACTAAACACAGAGGTCTTTACAGCAGAATAAAACATGGTTAAGTGTAGCAGGACTGGGGTCAAGGTTTCAATCGGTGAAGAGGGCTTCAGGAGCTAATGAAACCGGCATCTTGCACTGCCAGACATGCCATTGCTTAGTAATCTATTCAAGTCATGTACATGCCGTGAGACATGTTTATATCTGCTAAAATGATGTGGTGACTTGCAAAATTCGTTCTTCTTCTACCAAACGGACGTAATATATATGTATTCAGACGTATTAAATCATTTTTAAATAAATTACAGAATTCTTTAATAAATTGACAGCACTTTATATATACTGTATACATGCCAACATTTTTGTAATTAATAGCACCTAACTTTTTAAGTTTTTAATATATTTTTTTAATATATTGTTATAATTTCATATTTAATCTTTTACATATTGATGTAGAAAAGACAGTAGCCTATATTTTAAATATTTGTTTAATGGCATCTTTTTATGGATGAAGGCCAGTATCACGTATGTTTTTGACCCATGTTTGGGTTAACATGGGTTAACATTTTGATATTTAACCTTGTAAACAGTGCTTTAAGATTTTTAGGTAGGACTAACAAATAGGATATATATAGAAATCAAATAAAGTTATCAAACACTTCACAGTCTTCACCGTATAGATTATAAATTAAATACAGATTCATCCTTATTAAAGCAACAAAAGTTATTCAGTCAAGAGCAGTGAGTGATTTTCTCTTTTTCGTTTGTTCTTTGACTATCCTTGAAGGATTAGTTCACTTTTGCTGATAATTTACTCACCCCGAAGTCATCCAAGATGTCCATGTCTGTCTTTCTTCAGTCGAAAAGAAATTAAGGTTTTTGATGAAAACATTCCAGGATTTTTCTCCATATAATGGACTTCAATGGGACCCAAACGGTTCAAGGTCCAAATGACAGTTTCAGTGCAGCTTCAAAGGGCTTTAAACGATACCAGACGAATGATCGGCCATTTAAAAAATAAATAAAAAAGTTTAAGTTTTATAAGCACAAATGCTCGCCTTGCTCTGTTCTGCGCGTTCATGTGATGTCACGTGATACGCAATTACTTTGAAAAGGTCACGAACGAACGTCACACGCAAAACGTTTTTTTAAAAGTGAACTAATCCTTTAATGACAGACAGCAGCAGGTTTATTAGGCTACTGTCACTTTAAGACCTCCAGTTTTAAGGATGAGCTGTTTTTATTTTCTCACAACCCTTTATGTTAATTCAAAACTTAATTTAACCCTTCCATATTTGTTTATAGCCATATTTGGCTAATTTTAACTTGCTTTCAGCGACCAATCAGAGTTCTGTTTAACCTGAAATCAGAGCGGAAATGTGCAAATTCACCAAGATAATGGTTTAATTAATCTATTGTATTCCAAGGTTAAAATTTGACATGATTGCTATAGTGAAAACTATTTCCTTTTGCTCTTCCACTTGTATTTCTGTCTTTCATTGTATAAGACAACAAAGCTCGTCAACTGATGGGTCATACTTGATGCGCTGCTTTATCCGAACCCCTGTCGATAAGTAGTTCTCAAAATAATCTGTGTGTGCGATTATCTAAAAACCTTACGTGTGATATAATGTTGACATTTAAAGCGTAAAATGCAATGAGCTGTTCTCACGCTTCCGCTTCAAAGCCGTTGAAATGCACCTACATTGGGAGATGATGGAAAAAAAAAGCCAAAGGGCGTGGGATGTTGGGATTCAGTAGATATTTCCTGGCTGCGACAGTGCTAACGCTTTGTTTTGTGTAGTGTTAGATGAGTGAAACGAGTGTGTGTGTGTCGTTTTGTTGACCTTCTGTGGCTGTCATCAATGAACAGTAAGAACAAGGGGATGGCCGAGATGAGAGTCGAGACTGAGAGCGAGTGTTGTCGGGCATTGTTGGGAGAGTAAACAGCGCCCGGAGCCTGGGAAAGGGCTGGGATGTGTGCCACGGCATCTCTGAGTCATACGGTCCGCTTATCGTGTTTGTTTCGTGTTTCTACCTACGACGTGTTTGCATTAGCATTCCTGCACTGTACCCCTGCAGCACGCATGTTCCCAGCGTAAGGAATGTCAGCTCCCATCCGATCGGATCTGTACTGTCCGTGTTTAATTAAACCCCATATGTTTTCTTCGGTTTCTCTCCTCATCTTCTCTGGCAGAGGAAGAGAAAAACGAGAGAAAACAAGCTGCTGGATCCATTAGCGGGTCAAGCAACAGTCATTGTTCATTGCTTCCTATATGCTTCTATTTTCAAGAGCTTCGTGGAACAATAGTACTCGCGGTTCTGTCAGGTGTTGGCGGACGCCACGAAAACCAAAACAAAGCAAAACAAAACACAGTTTGACACTTTCTAGAGGTCTCAATTGTACAATATTATGGCTGCAAATGTAAAACGTGTGTTTGGAAGGTTGAAAGCGAATGATGAGGATTGTATCACACTCTTCAGTAAATGGATGAGGTATATTTTGAACGTTTTAACATTTGAAGGCATTTTGAGCTGACGCATTGAGTTTTGGTGCTCATGTGGGAAATCCGGGATCGAATCGGGCACACATTTCCAGTCATTTAGGCTGTACTTAAGTTTTGTTTGGGGTTTACATTTGAAATGCTGAATATTTTAATAATTTGAAGACATTTTGCGCTGACGCATTAAGCTTTGGTGCTCATGTGGGAAATCCAGGCTCGAATCAGACTTCCAGTCAGTTCCCCGTTATCTTCTGCCTCTCTGTATTTTCCATTTTGAAAAAAGTTGCAAAAATACAATAAAGATTTGTTTAAATCTAAAATAAATAAATAACATTTAAATAAATAAAGCCTTTAACAGTTATTTATTTGTAATAGCCCCTTAAACTCAACAGGCCAAATCCTTTTCAATTTGCTGAACACCACCATGTTTGTTTTAAATCATAGCTGAATGAGCTCCTCTGACAGGCCGCCCCGTCGCCTCTACCTGACCCCTGCGCAGGGCAATAGCCCTCCGTACACCCACCCCTCGCCTAGCAGAGCCGACGGAGCACGAAAGCCTCATCTTACATCCTCACAATAGCCCGATCCAGCACTCCGCTAATGACTCAGAACTGATAGGAAGCTACTAGAAGCCTCTTAAGTCTCCTCAATTCACATCAGGGAAACATTAAGATATTCCTTTTTGGTTGCCTCCCAAGGACTTGCGCAGCCCTAGAAGGGCAATTATCACCCTGCCAATATTGTAAATCCATTCTGTCATTTTCAATGATATCTGCTTGTGTCAACTGTAAGGTCTAATAAAAGCTAATTGCACATAACAGCCCAGGATCAATAAATCAGCTGGGAAGGTGGCAAGACGTGCCCTGTTATGAGGCTTCAGGAGTTGGAGGCAACACGCATTTGTGCATTATTTGGTTCCTCGTTAGCACTTCATGTTGATTGTATTGAGAATCTATTATAAACTGCTTTTTAAAATAGATGGTTCTGGTTGCGGATTCTTCTAGTGGAAGGAAGCAATTGGCACTTAACACATTTGATTAATAAAATATAATTTGAATGAAAATTTGTGTTATTAATATTTTTCACATTTAATAATATTTTCACTTTTCCTTATACTGCAAATGACTTTTTCTTAATTACTGCTATCAGCTCACATTGTGCACGATAGAAAAACTTTGCAGAAGCCACACTGTAAAAAAAAATTTTTCATGATTTGTTATCACAACTTTTCTTTTGTCAAATCAACTTAATGTGGTTCAGAAAACATAATATTTAGAGTTTCTGTTGTTGAAACTAATCTCCTTCATTGTATTAACTCAAATTTTCCATTTTAATGAATTTAAGGCAACCAGGTAACTTACTTTTTGAGTTAAACTAACAATATTTTTTTACAGTGCACATGGTTTTATTTTATTTAAAACTAATCAAAAAAGATTTTATGCGCTGAAAATGTGATTGCCACAATTACAACGGAACACTGTAAACTCTAAAACAATTTAATAAATAATAATACAAAAGTTGTCACAGAAGACTTAATGCAAGTGTTTTAATATGCTTTTAAATCCTACAAATATTTACCCTAGTGACTTCCATTGTATATGGAAAATTGATGGCATTTTATTTATTTATTATTTTGTTTTATTAGCCATTACATTCAACGCCAAACACAATATTTATTGTATTGTAATTAGGTCTGAACATTCTTTGCATCTTCGTTAGAAAAAGGAATGAAGGAAAAAAAAATTGTTTATTTGCATATATCCATTCCATTTTCAAAAATAGACGCCATATTTGTGTAATTTCTTTTATTTCTAATATTTGTCATTTCTTTATAAAAGAGTTATTTTAAATAAGTACTTCTTGTACCTCATTTCTTAAAGCAAAAGTAGGCCGTAATCTCAATCTTGCCATCAAGGAATGATTGGTGTCTAACCTGCTGAAATGTTTGCTGACCTTTTCCTGAGAGACAAGTGGCGGTAGGACTTTCTGTTGCACTCAGACCCATTTAGTCATCCTCTTTTTGTCTGCTTCCTCTATCATCAAGGGTCACTATTGTGCCGGCTCAGGTACCGACTAATGCAGAGCAAATACTTCTACCTAACCATTAACACAGGGCCACTGTTTGAACAGCGCGACACACTGGAATGGCATTTATGATGCTGGGCCATTTTGATAGGGAAGAATCTTCATCAATTAGCCCTCTACACTCTTCCCAGGGTAGATTGAGTGTGTGTGTGTGTGTGTGTGTGTGTGTGTGTGTGTGTGTGTGTGTGTGTGTGTGTGTGTGTGTGTGTGTGTGTGTGGTGTGTGTGTGTGTGTGTGTGTGTGTGTGTGTGTGTGTGTGTGTGTGTGTGTGTGTGTGTGTGTGTGTGTGTGTGTGTGCGCGCTTGTGTGTTAGACAGAAAGAGATACAGTTTGCCCTGCGTTTAATGGCACTCTAACTTGAGAGCCGATCATTAACCCATTAGAATAACATGTCTCTGGCTGGGAGCTTCTTTGAGACAGGAAAGCCCTGGGAGATTTGCATCACAGCGCTTACTGTAAACCTCCGAGACGCAGGGGAGATGTTGAGAGACTCATAATGTCTCTTGTTTGTCTCGGAACATAGCATGGTTCATTACTAGAGGTGTTAACAGCTGTAAGTTATGAATGTATGTGTTTATGCACTATAGGGAAATCCAACATTTTCTTTTCACTTTCCTAATGGTTTCAAAAACAGTTAACATATGATATATAATAGTTGACTATTCCGGGTGCAAGTTGAGCTCAATCGTGGCACAATGCTGAATACAACAACATTTTTGTAAAATAAATAAATAATCAAATTTATGATTACTAACAATCATGGCCCCTTTCAGGCCCATTTTTGGAGGATTTAAAAGCATAAATGTGAAGGTTATGATTTTATCATTCTACTGTTAAAACTTGTGTATTATTTGAGCAGTAAAGCTGTTGAAATCCATATTTTACAGTGGTTTTGAGACTGCAAGAGAGTTACGAGCTATTAAGCCTATTTCCAATTGCGACTTTAATTCTTGTAATTGTGACTATATTTAACAGTTGAGACTTCGAATATCCTAATTGTTCTCAACTTTATTTCTAGTAATTGTATGCTTATATCTCATTATTACGATTTTATTTAATGGCGACTTTTGTTTTTCAAAATACAACTTCACTTCCAATAATTGTGACACTTTATGTGACACAATCGTTCAAAACTTTGGAGTCAGTTTTGACTCAGTTAAACAATAATGTTTTTATATTATACAAGATTCAACTCGTTTTTTTTTTATGTAATTTAAGTTGAAATGACTTTAACATCCCTGTACTTTAAAAAATTTGGCCGCATTTTTTTATACAGTGTATTGAACCCATTATATTCCTTTAATAGACCAGTTTAACTCACTATAGCATCTAATAACATACATTACAAGCAGATTAAATGATTTGAATATCTTTTTAACCCTTAATCACTCTTTGGGGTCATTCTGACCCCACTGGACTTTTCCTTGATTTTTTTAAAATGTTCCCTTCATCTCAGGGCCATGAAACTCTGTGACTTTTCCTAAATAATCTATCTAAACATGCACAAAAAAACTGGGTTCGATTCGGTTGTTCTAAAGGTGTGTAAAAAAAAATTTACCGTTTAAGGTCTTTGGGGTCAAAATGACCCCAATTGAAAATGAATGGGAAAATGAAAAAAATTACTTTTTTATTTTGTTTGTCAAAAAAATAAAAGTAAATCCATTATAAATCTGAAATGTTCTACATATAAACCAAGGTCTGGTCCTAGAGCATAAATAGAAAGTAGAACAAACTTTCTATCTCATACACACACACAGCCACACACACACAAACACACACATGTCATGATTGCAACAGAGAGCATTTTTACAAAAATTGGCAAATAAAATAAACAAAACTGGCATAAATCTAAAAAAAGATACATTTAAATCAAGGTCTGTTCCTAGAGCATAAACACAAAGTGGAACGAGCTTTCTATCTCACACACACACACAGCCACACACACACACGTATGCATATGTATGCATCCTGTTCATTACAGTTTATTGGTGTTGTTGTTTTGTATTATATTGGTTTATTTACTTGGTTTATTAAATTTATTTTGTTCTAAAATCTCTTGTTCTAAAAAAATAAATAATTGTTGATAAATAATTTTCTGAAATAAATAGTGTGTGATTACAATCATGTCATAGTGCTGACTTGTAATGTTTCTGCAAATGTATGTATAATAATTTGCAAAAGCAGATAATTCAAAATATATCAGACAACAACAACAAACTCTAACTTTGACAAAAATATTTTATGCAATTCACAAAATATATATCATATATATATTAAGTTGTGAGGAGAATTTGAAGCATCAAGAAAAATGAAGTGAAAATGAATGAGTCTCTATGGACCTCTACTGGAAATATGGGGTCATTGCACTTTCTTTCTTTAATTATAATTTCTAAAGTTTTTCCACAAACCTGCAGATGGCAGTATTCTATCCCTAACACATAGAGCAATGTCCAAAAACTATTTAGATTTAATTAATATCATAATTTAAGTGATATTTTCTTTAAAAAATCATTTTTCATGTGCCAATTTATGTCTTAGTTATGTAATTGTGCAGTAAATAAGTAAAAAACTTCAAAATTTCCACAAAAACACAGCATAAATGTATAGTTGAGAAGTAAATAGAAAAAATGATATATAGTTTTCCATATAAAAAATTTATATTTCCTTATGCAATCGCTCTTTAAATGTTTGGGGTCAAAATGACCCCAAAGACCTAAAGTGTTGTCCTTTTCTAGGAGTGATTAAGGGTTAAACATTACGTGCCATGGAATATGTACTTGTAAACAAAAGATGGTCATTTTCCAATTGGCTCTGACAGAAACCTCAAATGCTTATTTAAAGTAAAGCGTATCATGTTCTCGAGTCTTCATTCTGAAGAGCCGCACTATTGACATCATGTCATTAAGGTCCGTGAGATTGTATTTGTTTTGGCTCAAGCGGGCAAAGCATTGCGTTGAAGATTGCTCTTATTTCTTCCTTCTCTGTACAGCCTCTTCTTCCTGTTTGGCAGCCGACCCGTTCGCCTAGATCTGGAAGGTTTCCCGAATCAAACATGCGTCTTCAATTTGGGCCTACGAAGAAAACAATCACATTTTCCCCTCCCTCAGATTCAATTCCTGACAGCAGATTGAGATGTGGTCTCCCCAAAGAAGTCTGGGTTTGACGGAAGTTTGGACGGAGTATTTCAGGGGTCCTGAATGTAAATTGGGCTTAAAGGGAGATGCTTGGCAGACTCGGGTAACCTGGTCCAAAACGTTGTATATTTTTGGAGCAGCGCGGCTGGTGGGAACAGATTGAGGTAAACGTGAGGTGGACCACCCATGTCCTTTCTGTCCAAGAGAGCTGCACCACCGTTAATTAGAGCCATTCTCCGAGGTGGATTCTGCGGCCGGGACACCTGTGAACTCAGAAGTGGGCCGTCGCACATGCAAAACGGCCTCTGATTCATGTTTTGAGCACCAGCGGCCAATAAAAAATGACTTCCAGCCACTCCAGATACCCAGAAATCCTCCACACCAGGAAAACCAGCGTGAATATTTTAATAGTCCCTTCAAAGGCGCTCGTCGCCCTAGTGCGAAAATAAATGTTGTTCTTCTCGAAATCCAGGCTTCCAGGTCTTCGTTGCGATCCTGATGAAACATGAAATATTTGACTGGAATCCAACTGGATAAATGGGAGTTCAATCTCTCTCCGCAGTGGTCCGGGGGCCTTTACAGGGACTTTGAGGTGTTTTGCCTCATGTGGATACCAATAAATCTGTCACCCGCAGAGATTCGTCTCCCGCCCTCTGTAGGGAACAAATTGTGGCGTTCGGGGAGGGTTGAGGGGGGAGAAGTGACCTGTCAGAGCGCTCCATTTATCACAGGGACAAAACGCTCCCGATTCTTTCTGCTGACCGCCAGGAATCTTCTGCGAAGCACATTCGGGAGATGCACGTTTCTGAATATTTTCACCGAATCAATACACTTATTTGCAAGTGACGTCAAAACCTCTGGGTAGAAAAAAGTGGGGGAATGAGACTATTATATTTTAGATGTAGTTTTCAGATTTCAGGCTATAAGTAATCATAATGAGAAGACGTAGGCTAGATCAATTAAAAAAATTGGTCAGATTTACTTTAAACTGAATTAGCCTACACAACCAGCTACAGAAATTATTGTAATTCAACAATGTCACCCGCAATGTCATATTTTTAACATTATAAATGTCTTTACTGTCCTTTTGATCATTTTAATGCATCTTTGCTGAATAAAATAATCCATTTGTGGTTCCACACAAACCAACTTAGTTTTTATTAAGGTTTAATTTATAATTAAGGTTTATTTTTAATCGAAGCAAATTCCTTGTGTTGTGACAAGACAAATGACTGAGGAAGAATCTGTCAAATAGTTGTGTCCGACCAACTCAATTCAATCACTTGGCTGTAACTTAACTGGTTACGTTTTCTCTCACCCTTCGCAGGGAGTTTGATTGACAGGCGATCTGACCAATCATAATCCGCCATCCGCCATTTTGTCCAACAAAGCAGCCAGGAGAGTTAGTAGATTAACGTCGGTGGACTTGAACTTGAAAAACAATATGTACTGATGTTTTTTCGCGGTAAACAAAAATGCTTCTTATGTTCATTCATGTTTATTTGATGCTATAAATTAAGTAGAAGGAAGAGATGATCGGTTCACGAGCAGCTTTAACTGAGGCGCTACAGCGATCTGTCACGGCACATTAAAGAGCCATAAAACCGTAATTATTATTTAAATTTCTTTAAAAAAGTGACAAAATTTTAAAATTGAGACTTTGTTTCATATCAAAAGTAACCGGGTTGAGAGCGCTATGACTTGTCGGACGTAGCAACAGTAACTAAAGGGTGCGGGTCTTTGGGCCACAACTATTGAAAAAAGTTGTAATTCCAAGAAGAAGAAAAACACGACCGAAAGAAATGGTAATTGTGAAATAAAAATTCACAATTACAAAATACACTTGAAATTGTGAGACATAAAGTCTCAAGTATGCAAAAAATATAGTCTAATTTACTTTGAGTTGGAAACAGACCTTATTTCTCTTGCTTATTAGCATGCTAATAATACACTGTAAAAAAAAAGTTGGATTAACTTAAAAAAGTAAGTTACTTGGTTGCCTTAAAATGTTTAGTTAATTGAAATTAAAACTTTGAGTTAATACAACAAAGGAGATTGGTTTAATAAATAGAAACTCAAAATATTATGTTATCTGAACTACATTAATTATCTAAGTTGATTTGACAAAATATAAAAAGTTGTGATAACAAATCATGAAAATAATTTTTTACAGTGTAGTCATAATTTTTTTGTGCGTGTTACGCCATTTTCTGTATAAATGATACTTGTACAAAAATTGTGGTGTCTAATGAAAAATCCATTGAAAAGATTAATGCAAATTACAGTGTTTTTATACGAAATGATTCATTGAAATATGTTGAAACGTGCCAATTACAAAGACAACCTACCGATAGAGCGTAGGAGGTCCCAAAAGCAACACAGCATATTTGTTCACTATTGACTCGCATTCAAATCAGCCATTCTGACACATACGTATTGACCTGTTCATTTGGGTCAGCAAATTATACCTGATGAAATATTCAATCACATTATTCATAGTACTGTCAGTCATACCCTATTATGCACTCGACCGAATTATACAGCAGCTGGACTTATAAAATGTGATCAACGACAAATAAACCAACAGGCGTAAATTGGACTCAAGCAAAACCCGCTCTCATTGGTCGATGAGGGCAGGCTGCGTGTGCGCTGGCGAATTGCACGTCTTGCAGGGTATGATTGATTGGCCATCCACCAATGGCAGTCAATAAAGGGCGTATAAAGAAAATAAACAAAACTCATTCTCAATGGCAGGAATCTGGGAAGATAGATCATGGTAACAGCCAATAATAAATGGATCATGCTTCTATGTTTTTAAAACCCCTGGCAGATGTATTGAATGGGAAACCTTGTGTGGGAGAAAATAGACTTTTATTGATCAGAAACAAGCGGTGCGGAAAAAAAGACATGAAAGGAAAGGAATTGGAAGCTGCTAATGCTGAGCAACAAGGCTTTCTCATGCAAGGTGTATGCGGCGTCGATAATCTTTTTATCTGATGTAACCAAAGCATTGATTTGGGTTTTATATGAAAAGACCATCTTACACAATCCATTCGAAATTGAGATTGATATCAATATCGGGATAATGTGGAAATTGAGTTCATTTGCAGACTAGATGAATCCGAATACATCTTCCATCCACGCAACATTCTTCTCAGTCGCCGGCGTGAATTCCCAAATAATCCCATTTTCTTTCCCTCCTCCTGAGAACGGCTGCACGCAACCCGACCGATCTCGACCAAACCTCTGGTTCTGGCCCAAATGAAACATCCAGGTCCCGAATAAAAAGCTGGCTTGCGATGGTGCGGTCTCAAAATACTTTGTCTGTGGCCAGACAATTAAGGACTTAGGTGTGGCAGAAGGGAAGAATGTGGAAATCGGATCTTTGCAGAGAGCATGGCCCCACACCCTGTAGTCTTGGCTTCCTGCAAATGCCACATGCACCCGTACGGACCAGCGAGACTCCATGAGGGTTGTCCTCCATTGTGTTCGGCTCTCTGCTGAGAGATCTAAGGAGACCGGGGCCCGGCTCTTCCCCCTCCGTAACCCATGGGACACCAATGGGAACCTATCCATCAAAGCCAGTGACATTCGACTCTTTTTTTGGGGAAGAGCTGCTTTCGGTTGCTCTGGATCCCGGTTGTTATACTGTATGTGGTGGAACCCTAAAATTGTGTTTGCGTGTAAAACTTCGTAAAAGTGTAGTAAAAAGGACGCAGACACGGCCGATGCCCTGATAACTCTAGACAAGATAAATGGCTCCAAACAGGAAAAGGTACAGCCTGTTCAGCTGTACATGACCCCAAGGGTCACACCGATATCCTCCCTTTAAAATCTTTGACCGCATGCTCAAACCTCCTGTGATCGCACGACACGGCACAGTTACAGATTGCCAAGTGTTAGGGTTTAAAAAAAACACAAAACAAACTCACAAATCAAACACATTTCATATTACAATTCTCATCCTGATATTCATAAATGTATAGATTTGTATAGATTTTCAAAACTCCAGTTTTAATGCCGTCAATACAATCTGTAATGATATATATGTGTGTTGGCAAATCGATTAATCAATATACACACATATTATATAAACTCTAGATGCGATTAATCACAATTAATCGATTTGCCAGCACTAATATATATCGAAACTTATATATTACATTACAATTAAATTTCAAAGCATTTTCACAGGTTGTCTCCAGGACTCCACTATATATTTATTTCTATTTAAAAAAATAAATAAATAATAATAATACTATAGAATAATAAATAATTTATATGTTAAATTCAGTTATCAATTTAATGTGTATAAATACTGCATATATATATATATATATATATATATATATATATATATATATATATATATATATATATATATATATATATAGAATTTAAGTTTATATATACACATAATAAAATTAATAACATGTACAAATATATTACAATTAAAAAATGTAAAGCATTTTCGCCGTTGGTCTTGATAATTTCTTTCTGAGAATATCACAGTTGGATCAAAGTAACTTTTTTTTGGTGCAAATCGCCTAAAAAAAAAAATCGCACTAGAAATCAGATCTGGTGGGCAGAAGAAAGAACAAATTGAATCATCCTTCAAAAGGTATGATATGAAGTGACGTCCAAGAAATAGGCAGTGCAGTAATAGGCCCTTTACCTTGACTCTGGCAGACTCTAGAAGTACAGGTACAGCGCTCAGAGTGGTTTCTTTCGGGTTCTCTCCTTCTCATCAAGGCTCTATAGTCTCCAGTCAGACCTCTTTTGATTGATGAGGACTATATAGCAGCGCACTGTTCAGAAGGACACAGTTGCCCCCTTCGATCTTCAGAGCTATTTTAAAACACAAATTTTCTCCATTTAATTAAATATGCCAATTTATTACATTTTTGATTCAACCAAATTTTTTTTAAAGAATAACAAATTTTGCTCTTTTGTTTTGAGGATTTTTGTTTCCAAACTCACCTGGCTGCAATGCACTGATTTTTCCAACCGAGGCAAACCTAGGCCGACTATAACGGCCTGTGTTAATGGAAACTGGAGAGGAAACTAAGGAGGTGGTGGGTCATGGGATTTCCTGACATGGCTGTATCAATAGGTTTAACATGTTCCTCTTCCATGTTTTACAATCAGACCGCAGGCCCCCTCCGGCCTGCCAAGCCCTTCCCACATAAAACAAGTCAGCATGTCCGTTCTCTGGAGCTTGGAAAGACATTGATGAATCTTCTGAGAGGAAGATGCCCTCTCAGTCTGCTCTCCACTCCTTCAAGAAGTCCTCCTCTTATCCCGGGACTATCAGTGCTCCGCCTGCAGACAACATCCCAGCGGACTGCATTTGGGTCCACATTTTTATTTCATCTATACAATTCATTTTTAAAAATTATTTTATTTATATTTAATAATATTATTACATGTTGTAGAATTATATTTCCACTATTTTAATTTTTAAATTACCGTACATAAATTAATTAAAAATATAAATAGTGGAAATATAATAATACTAGAATCAACATTTAAAGTAATATTTCATTCATTTATTTCTTAATTATTTGTATGAATTCGCTTTTAAAATTAAATTCAGATTATTTAATAATATTATGTCATTATAATGTTATTACATATTACTTTCTATTTCTGTTTAATAATAATGTTATTACATATTATTATTATTATAGTTTTTGTTATTATTATATGTCCCCTATTTAGATTTTTGAATTGTGTGTGTATATATATATATATATATATATATATATATATATTATATATATATATATATATATATAATATATATATATTATGTTTTTACATATTTATTTATATTTTATTATGTCATTTTGAACTAAATATAAATTAATTAAAAATCTAAATAAATGTATTATTAAATGTAATATAAAAAATATATAATATTTTATAAATAAATAAAATTAATGATCAATAAGGGAAATAAAGAAAAAGTACTGTTAATGTTGATTCTATTATTATTATTATTATTATTATTATTATTATTATTATTATATTTCCACTATTTAGATTTTTGAATTGTGTATATATATATATATATATATAATATTTAATTAATATTATGTTTTTACATATTTATTTATATTTTATTATGTAATTTTGAACTAAATATACATTAATTACAAATCTAAATAGTGGAAATATAATAATAATAATAATAATAATAATAATAATAATAATAATAGAATCAACATTAACAGTAGGCTACTTTTTCTTTATTTCCCTTATTGATCATTTATTTATTTTATTTATTTATAAATTATTATATTTTTTTATATTATATTTAATAATATTATGTTATTGCATATTTATTTATATGATATTATTTTGAAATACATATAAATTAATTAAAAATCCGAATAGTAGAAATATAATAATAATAATGAACATTATTTTTATTAAAGATTAAAAAATAATAAAGGAATAATGTACACCAAGCTGGTCATTATTGGAAAATATAGTTTAAATCAATATTAAATCAAGTATACCAATTCAAATCAAGCATTCCAGAGAGACTTGTAAATTATAGTATTTGTATTTTATATATGGAATTGAAGTATATTAATGTTGTAAATGTCCAGAATATATTTATACCACTGCATTTCTCACTGAAATTCATTACTTTTTCTTTTTATCAGCTCAAGTTGAGTTTTACGGGAAAAGTCTGAGAGCGAATTTTAACAGGTCTGTTTTCCTCAGGAAATATCTGTGGAGCAAACCAACAGGCAAACAGCTGTGTTCACTGGAGATATTCGAGATGAGAGCTGAAGCAATGCTTCCTTCGAGGAGATGTGCACCTCGTAAAAAAAAAAAGGCCAGGGTAGTTTTCCGATAAAAATAACCTTTGTGTGACGTCGTGTAAACGTTTGAAATGCTTACCAGTGTCCACAAGGGATATTTTGCTTCATTCATTGTTTCAAGATTTAGATAACAATAATGAATCATTTCAGATTCCTGGATGATAAAGACAAGTTGCTTAGCAAAACACTGCCACTTACAATAACAAAGACATGTATATTTTACATGGTTCTGTGCTGAAACTGGTTACGGTAGTTTATTAACTTCTCCTCCTGTAAAAATATAGAAGTGGAAATTAATCTGCACCGGTCTAGCTGTGGCTTGGGAAAAAGTGCATATGCCACAGTTTGCAGAACCTGGCATGAGCTGCTCCATGCATCCCGTCCTTTCCAAGAGGGCTAGGGAAATAAATGCAGAAAACCCAGCGATGAGAAACTCCAGATTCAGTCGTGTTGACCACGCAGGGATTTGGGGATTACATCTTGATTACCATGTTTCAAACATCATCTTGTGGTGGAGAACGACATTAATCAGACCCGAGAAATAACACATTTAGAGACAACAAGACAGACTTGGCAGGAGTTGGTTTCAAAATAAAGGTCTGAAAAAAAAGGCCCACGTGGAGCTATTGCATGTGAAGGAGTGCTGAGGCAGATGTTCTTATACGGTGTCTTGTTACCCTTGAGCAAAAGAGTCTAGCTTATAGAAGAGAAAAGTGAATCTTTGTGAAGAAATCCTCGCTTTGACAGGTGAATAAGGAGTGAAGATTCTCCGCAGTTCAATAGGAAACAGCAGGTAAAAATCGAATGAGGTCAAAGGAGAAGTCGAGCCTCCTGGTTCTTCACTCCCGTCGACCGCAGGAAGAGATAGGAAGCCCAGGAACAGGCTTGATCGATGTCGTGGAGCGCAGAGAGGAAGAAACAACATGGAGGGGTGCAGAGGGCTTGGCTATTTTTGCACCGTCGTACGGAAATGAGCCATAGTCCAAAGAGGAAGCAGATAGGCCAGAAAGTGTCGCGTAGCAACCATAAGCAGGAAAGAAGCTTGTGTTTGTAGACATCTGTTGGCGTTACACACTTGCGTGCAGAAGCAAGAATCAAAGTCAGTCTGGTCTTTATTATATACTGTATATGTATTTTTTCCTCAGTGTCCCCTTCACTTTTGACATACCAGAACTGATGCTTTGTCCCTAGTTAACATTTGACCTTACTGTACACTGTAAAAAATATGATCAATAAGTTATGACAACATATGTTTTCACATTGCTTTAACTAAAAATGTGTTATACATAAAATGTATAATTATTAATAATAATTTCATTGTTTTTAAATATTAGTTATTAAATTCATATTCAAATTATTTCATTTATAATTACATTTATTAATAAAAAAATATATTTAATTTTATATTTGTCATTAAATATATAAGCAAAGGATATATTCATATATATTATATATATATATAATATATATTAATAAAATATATATATGAATTAATTCAGATGTATATGAATTATGTGATATTTGAATAATATCTAAATGTATGACAAAATAATCATATAAAAACGATATGTGATCTATTTATTATTGTTTTTAAATTATGCTTGATATTATTGATGATAATATTAGTAAGTATGACATGTCTATTTTTATTGAATATATTTTTGAATAAAATTTAAGCATTAATATTAATTTATAATATGTACATTAATTTAAATGAGTGCTGTCAAAATGATTAATCGTGAGTAATTGCATTTAATTAATGTTTGCACACACACACACACACACACACACACACACACACACACACACACACACACACACACACACACACACACACACACACACACACACACACACACACACACACACACACACACACACACACACAAATATATATATATACATACAAACACACATACATACAGTATATTTACAAACTTTTATGTTAGATGCGATTAATCATGATTAATCGATTTGACAGCACTCAATTAAATGAATTAACAATATAAATGATATATTTTTATTAATATTTATTGATAATAATAGTGTTTCCCTCAGTTTGACCTTCTGTAGAACATTTGACCTTACCGTATTATTTGAGTACATTTTATTTAAAATCTATATATGACAATTATAATTATATAATTATTATTTCTAAATGTTATTTATGAAATTAACATTAACATTTATATACAATTAATTCTTTTACTTATATTTATTATTCATTTTTTGCAAACACGACGATGAAGATTGAGAATCACCGCAGGTAAATACAAAAATCAGTCAAGCCACTGATCTCTCATATATTATTTTTTTGCGAACAGGAGACACATTATGAGCTCTGTTCAGCGTTCACGAGACTCATGATTAATATGGCGTCGCCAAAAAATCTCCCTTTCCATAATTGGATACAAATGATATATATCACAATCATTTTCTTCATAGGTGGCACTTAAATGTGCTTTACAGCGATGAAGTAAATCTTTCGCCCGACATCCTCTGCAGGGATTTCCTAAAAATACTGCCCTTTTTCATCTCCGCATCGCAAAGTCTGGTCCTATGCCGCCCGTGTGGTCCCACCTTAATCGTTTTCAGTTAATATCACAGCTGGACGGTGGTGGGCTGTACCGCTTGACGACGGGAGAGAAAAGCCCTAAACCCGCGTCAATAAAAGAGAGAAAGTGATTGCCTTTGACTGGCCAAGTTTTAGGGTCAGACTTGGGATGGTTTCAACAACAACACCGGCGCGTTACTCGTTCACCGAGTTATCGAAAAGACTTTATTTAAACACGTCCCCACCTCCAGCGTTCCCCGTGGCCTCCTTTATTTTCTGCCTGCAGTTTAAGTGGTGGCTGACCACTGTGTTTTGATGGGGCGGTCGGCTGCCCATCCTGTTCCCACATTTCCTAGACCACGGCGAGGAAGGCGCTTGTTCAACATGTTTCCCGCCTCAATACCTCCCACGTGTTGAACGCTTTCAACGCGAGATGACATCACATGATTTAAGTGACTTGTGTTGCTGATTGCAAACAGACGCTGAAATGTCTCTTCTGAGGAAAGCCTATCCTTACAGTGGCTTTTAAAGCTATTTTAAATGCACAATAAACAGTTGGCTCTATTATAAGTCATAGAGGGAGTTCTTAAAGTCAACATGAAATCAAAACTTACCCTATTTATTTGAAATGTGCACAATTCTGTTCTAATTATTCATCAGTGCATATTATTAAATAGTAATAAAAATGTTTTAAAAATGTCTTTGAAATCTGTTATATTATATTATAATATGGGCTGCCGAATGCTTGAATCTGATTGGTTGATGAACGTTCTAGGTGTGCAATTATTTTCAGGGAAATGCATGATAAAGTAGTTCCAGGCAAATCTTGACCGCATTACAGTTCCATATCACTTCGCCAAATGATTTTAGTTATTTCAAAGGTCCTTACAGAGTACAACAATAAAAGAACCAAAACCCATAACGACATTCAGAACCATTTCAATAATAGGATAAAAACAACAAATTATTTCCATGTTTTCAACCACAAAATTAGGCTACGTTTAGATAGTCTCTTTCTTTCGCACAAATGCGCACACATACAGTACGGACACACACTCGCACAGAAATGTTTTGTCAGCGCTGCTCTGATCATTTTATAAGTAAAATAGTTTAACAACTTAAAAGCTACATGACATTTTTCTCTAGCGAGTAAATTACGGCGCTGTTCTTGAAGCAGATATACTTACAGTCTAACTCTACTGCAATAATAACTGAATATTAGACTGCTAGAGTGGCTGAAGCCTCCGTTTAACTCTAAAACTACATTTTGAAATTAATAATGTAGGCTTGGGATTAAAAAACGTAAGAAATTAATCCCACACACAAGAGCGATTTAAGGACAAAACCTGACAAACGTCTTGAAATACATGTTTTGAGGTGTGGTAACCATAGTATAAACGGAATAATTGACTCTGGGCCGTTGAATTATTGAAAAATAATGCACAACTTCGCGTCGTGACCGCATTACCACCTCAGGTGTGCATTATTTTTCTAATAATTCAATGGTCGTCATCAATTATTACTTTTATATTATCGTATATTATATATTATTATTATATCATATTATATAAAAAAAAACTACCAGTAAATCGTTATAATATGTTAAGTATAATTACAAGGTAGATCCCTAAACAGATTAAAATAATTCAATTTTTATGACACACACACACACACACACACACACACACACACACACACACACACACACACACACACACACACACACACACACACACACACACACACACACACACACACACACACACACACACACACACACACACAACAACAACATTGTGAGGACTCTCCATAGGCGTAATGGTTTTTATACTGGACAAACTGTATATTCTGTCCCCCTACACTGCCCCGTCCCTAAACCTACCCATCACAGGAGACATGCTGCATTTTTAATTTTTTAATAAAACATTGTTTTTTATGTTTTTTAAGCCATTTGATTTATGAGGACTTTTGAAATGTCCTCATAAACCACCCATAAGTTGTAATACCAGTGTAATACACATGTCATTATACAAATTTGTGTCCTCATAAATCACATAAACCAACTCACACACACCACCCCACACACACACACACACACACACACACACCTCACCTCAGCACTTTTGATGAATGGCTACGCTATTTTAATTTTGTCATTTCATCTAAATATTAACATTTATGAGATTTAGACAGTGTTGAGGTTAATTGATCTAATTTTGTATCTCTGGAAAATAGTGTTCTATGACATTATATTGATGTCATGATCCCAGCCTGTGTTCCTCTGTCTTGTTTGAGGACTTTTGTTCTTTCTGGTGCCATGTTTTTATTTGCCAATATTTATTTCCTATAGCTAATAACACAGAATATAAATGGTAAACTATGTTAAAGGCTATGCTATATTCACAATTTCGCTTTGGTATCCCCTCTGTAGGGCACAATTATAGTCGTTTGTCGTGATGAATGAGGGGGTTGATTGGACTGTTGCTGTGGAGCCGCAGAGACTAAATAGACACGAGCTGCCGCGCTGTCTGTCACTCAGTCCCGTTATTACTGAGCGTCACACAATGAGGTCTGACCTTCAGCACATCACAATACATCTGTCTCCCAGCTTCACAATACATCTGTTCACTAGAGCGCCTCTCCACCTGAGACTCTTCACGCGCATGCGCGCACCAACAGCAAAGTGCGTCGCGTGATAATGCAGTCGAATTGATTCGCGCGCCCATTACTACTTTTCTCTCGCGGCGAGCGAAAGCTATTCATTACGCTGACCTCTTCAACGCGGTTCAGGCGCTTTTGTTTTATTTGGAGCGGGGAATCAAATAAATCATAAATACTTTAGCACCTTTACTGTAAGACAAATATGGTTATCGATTAGGTGCCATTATTACAGTCTACATCCCAGATGAGGCTGTAACAAACGGAAGCTGTTCAGACGTCATCTCAATTGAATATGTTGAATAACACAAACGAGATTGTGTTGGCTACAACAAGTCGTCAGTAAGTTATGATGAAAAGATTATTAAATGAGAAAAGATAACTTTATGTGAAGCAAATGTAGCCAAAAGCAGCTATTTCAGGGACTAGGCTATATCTTGCTGCCTACTTAATTTAGCCTAGCCTACTTTATAAAATAAATTATAATCTAAACATGGATCAGTATACCAGTTTCAGTTGAAAAGCTTAATAAAGTCACAGTAAAAACAAAAGTTACAATAAAACATTGCATCTTAATGTAAATAAACACATGTAGCCAATGTAGTTACAGGGGCTATTTACTGAAAAATTGTGCTACTGAATTTGCTTGATAAAATAAATATATTATATTATAAGGCCTATTATATTATCTTTAACATGGATAATAGCATGTCAGTTTCAGTTTAAATTAATGAAGTTGCAATAAAACAATTACAGCAGTCATAGGCCTTGGATAGGCTACAGATTACTAACTTGTATTAACTCATTTAAATTTTAAAAATACGTTTTCTTTTATTGCATCTTTTACTTCCCGCACAAAACGTGTCCCTGAAACAAAAGCAGGTTTGGATCCCCATGTCTCCAACTCGACCCCAGAACAGATTTTGACGAAACAGCAAAAAAGAGTGACCTCATTTTTTTTTGCGCTGCTTAGACGGGCAGTCCTACGATGACCTAGACAGCCCTCTCCGGTCCTCTCTGGAGAAGTCAGCACTTCAGACGGGGAAAAACGTAATTGTGGATTAACCATCAAAAAGGGCATTTTTCCTATCTCCAGCAGATACCTGCAAAATGTGGTTGAGCGACCAAATCACACCAGAACATCAAACCTGAAAATGAACACGATTTATTGAAACTATGACTCCAAGACTTCTCAGGGTGGTCACTCACTATTAACTAAAAGTATTTTCCAACCAGGGTTTATGAGTAATAGTGGATCTGGCCCAGGGAAAGTCAAGCTTTCTTAGATGTGGCAAGACGGATTAGCCAAACCTCTCGCTCTGTGATTCCTGACGGCAATGACACTTATACCTTGTAAAAAAGAAGTACACTTTAGCACACTTTTAAAAGAGGACTTATCATGCAAATAATATACTTGAAAAGAATATATTTAAAGCTTCACTGTGTAACTTTTTTAGTTTATTCTTAGCTAAAAACACTTAGTTCTTTCAAAAATATATGTGCTCATTAATGTATATTAATTCGTTCAAGTAATAAAGTATTCTCGTGAGTGTATAATATGCCATTGAAAATACATACGGGTAAGGGGTTCTAATGTCGGTCGCCATGTTGCCCCTCCATCTTGAAAGTACATTAGCAAAGAGGGACATACCCGTTAATTCAAGCTTCGCCTTTCGCGTTTTAAAGGGATAGTTCACTTTGAAATTAATTTTTGATATGTTTTAGCTTACCTCCAGTGCATCCAAGATGTAGGTGTCTTTGTTTCCACAGTATCTTCAATTTTGATAATTTTAGGTAAAACCGTTGTTGTCTGTCAGTCATACAATGGAGGTGAAGGGGAACCACCTCAAAGAGCATTAAAAATTAAACATTATTTAATGAATCGTAAATGTAAGTACACATTGATGCCCTAAGACACGAAACGAGGGGTTTTTGTGAGAAAACGAACAGTATTTATATCTTTTTTTACCTCGTGTAAGCATATCCACGTCCAACTGATCTGAGAGCAGGGCGCTTGCTGCGCTTCGGTCTGCGCATGCGTGTGGCGTTCGCCGGAATGCCCGGAAGGGCTCCCTCGCGCATGTTTACGTCACTCATTGTTTACGCAGAGATTTCGGAAGTTTTACCTTACACTGTGAAGATCTAAACATATTTAGATATACAGGATCGCAATGGAAGACGATTTCTATATACCAACATATAGACGTTCTCTTGACGTAAACACGCGCGAGGGAGCCCTTCCGGAGCGAACGCCGTACGCATAGCGCAGACCGAAGCGCCCTGCTCTCAGATCAGTTGGACGTGGATATGCTTACACGAGGTAAAAAAGATATAAATACTGTTCGTTTTCTCACAAAAACCCCTCGTTTCGTGTCTTAGGGCATCAATGTGTACTTACATTTACGATTCATTAAATAATGTTTAATTTTTAATGCTCTTTGAGGTGGTTCCCCTTCACCTCCATTGTATGACTGACAGACAACAACGGTTTTACCTAAAATTATCAAAATTGAAGATACTGTGGAAACAAAGACACCTACATCTTGGATGCACTAGAGGTAAGCTAAAACATATCAAAAATTAATTTCAAAGTGAACTATCCCTTTAACACGCGTGGGTTAGCACTTGAACTGCCTAACACTCGAACTGGAAGCCATGTGAATCTTGGACTACATTGGCCACCGTAGGAGTTAAAACGGAATCGGAATTGAGAGGAACAGAAACTAATATTCACTGGATGGTCATATACCTTTTCACTGCTAGATGGGGGTAAAAATCAGTGTAGCTTTAAGTGTGTATTTAAATGCTTAATTAAATTAAAGTCCTCCTGTGGTCAATAATTGTATCCCTTAAAACTCATCGTTGATCACCAAAATGACATTTAAAAAAGTAATTCCTTGAATTTTTTTTGTCATGCCTTAAAATAGTTTAAATGTAACTCTACATCATCCTTGCCTCATTTAGTTTACGCGGTTCTATGAATATGCAAATTAGCCCCGCCTCCGCTCACTCACACCAGCACAGAGATACACTTGTTGACGATCGCACGTTGACCTAATTGGTTGCAAGGTAGTTTGTGACATCAGAAACACTGATTTCAAGCCGTGTTTTTTAGACTTTAGCCCTATTTGTACTGGATTAGTATTATCTGGGGACCTTTAGAAATTACCCACCAACATCTGAATTTCGAGATTTTACTCGAATTTACTGACTTTGCTATTGCTTGGAAATATCTCGTCATTAGGTCTGGCTGTGTGATACATCACTTGATTTTCATTACAGAAGAGACTTTAAGCTACACACTCTACAAGTGCACTTCTTTTCTACAGGCGATCAAAAACAAGACCATATTTTCACTTGATCATCTTTATCCTGTTTGCGTCCTCGTCCCATGAGGTTTTATGTTTTAGTGTGAACGCATTTGTCCTATTCAGGGCCCCCAGAGCAATCAGTCCGTCAACGGGGGAAGAGGCTAATTTCCCTCCTCCCCTTCCCTCACCCGTTCATCTCCCGAGACGAATGCTAGGTAATAAGGATAATCAATACACTTTCTCGCTCTCTGCAGTCTCCTGCCGTTATTAGCAATTTGTCATTAGGCATGAGCTTTTCTTATCAGACATTAGCATCTTGTTTACAAGGCGTGCCGGACCTCCCCTGCGTCCCCGCCCCGTCAAGATTACCCACGGGCCCCACTTCAGGAAACACACACGCTCCCCGAGGTGATGAATAGATACATCTACACCCTGACAGCTTACACATGCACACTCTTGACGTGATTTACCCCGAGAAAATTAATGAAGCAGTGACAGGAAGAACAACACGACGACGGGAGAGGAAAAAAAAGTGTTTTCTTGCCCTTGATTTCTCAAGAGTCTTACTAATGACATCTTTTCCTAAGTAATTAATTGATGGCGGGGGAAAAGACTTTTCTGAGGGATGTCTGAAGTTGTATTGTTATCCTCTTTTCTAAACTTTTTCTTTCATTTTAGTTCGCCTCAGTGGATTGGACAGGCCCGTGCAAAGACTGACCCCTTGTCTGGCACAGTTGTGGAAGATACCAGCTGGATGAAGATTCCTGACCAATCATCCTGTCCAGAGAGGTTTTCACACTTTATACAGTATTAAATGCATCTAGGACCCGAAATGAACACTCCCCAAGCGCCAAATGCGAGCAAAAATGGCTTTGGTGAGTAAATAAAGCCAGTTGGCTGGTAATTTGTTAGGAACTGCAATATAATACCTTTGCTGATGTAAGCGAATCAAATTACTGACATACTCAAAACATTTGTTGCAAAAACTTTTGGCTCTGTGGAGAATGTACCATCAAAAGTTAATCTAGGAAGTTTTTCTTTACATTTTTGGAGACTATAGATCATCTCATATATACGATCATGTATATTTCAGTTTTGTGACTAGTAATAAATATTTATTAATTCAACAGCCATTGGCAATTATGAGAAAATGTTATTTATGTACCCTAGTTAGATTATGATGAAGAATAGTCTAATAATTTAACTGCTGGAAAAATACTTTCTGCTAAACAATTTCGTTTTTTAATGTTAAAAATATTTGTTTTTGTCATTTAATATCACTTTATATATCTCACTCAACCGAGTACAATATGAAATACCAGCTACAAAACTGTGTTTTACTTTATTTTAGGGTTTATGTATATAAAAACAGAATTTGTTTTTACATTTATGTATATATTTAAAATGTTCATAAATGTGTGTATATATATATATATATATATATATATATATATATATATATATATATATAACTAAATTGCTAAAATATTATATATATATATATATATATATACACACATTTATGAACATTTTAAATATATACATAAATGTAAAAACAAATTCTGTTTTTATATACATAAACCCTAAAATAAAGTAAAACACAGTTTTGTAGCTGGTATTTCATATTGTACTCCGGTTGAATGTCCGATGAAGAACAAAAATAATGTAAATATTTTAATAAAATAAAACATATATAAAAAATATTATTTAAATATATAATATGCTTTATATATATTTAGATATATAATATGTAAAATTACTAACATAACCTTAAAAATAAAAACACACTATACATTTTTTTATTGCTGCCTTAAATTAAGTACAATCAACTTGGATGCTTAAGTCCTTTCAACTTAAATTACATTAACTGACTTAGTCAAACCTTGTATAACCAAAAAAAAATTATTTTGATTTTGATGAGCAATGTAAAAACACATGTTGTCATAACTTATTGATCATATAATTTCTTTACAATGTACTTTTTTGTTGCCGGTATTTTGTACCGTGGTCGCATGATGAAGAGTAGCCACCAGACTTCCTCATATTGCTCATTTCCTCTGACCTCATTTCCTGTTTTGACATGTGCTACATGATTCAATTACATCAGTCTCAGCAGGACAACAAAGGATGGCATCAGTGATTTGAAGCACAGTAACTTATCAGGCCTTTCTTTCTGCACTTCATTTATCTGACAGGTAGGAACAGGTGAACGCCCCCTCTTTGATTTTTCCTTGCCCTGTTGAACGCTTTCGTCCAGAGGGAGTGTGATTCGCTCAGAGGGGCCAATGGTCACTTGACACTGTTGTTTGTCAGGAATGATGCAGTCCTAAATGATGTGGTTCTTTTGAATGACAGCTAATTTATCATTTAGCCGTCCTGGGCTAATAATGACTAATGACGGATGGGCTGTTTGGAGATCTGTGACTAAAGCTAATCAGTGTTTACTGTTCACCGAGTGTGTGTGTGTACGTGAGAGTGTACCAAATATGAAGAACTGAATTTTGCTGTTTCCTGGTGGACAGTTTTAAAGAAATAAGGGCCGCTTTTCCGGAAGCAAAGCATATGGTCAGTGATAAAACACAAACGCAGGGAATTGAAAAAAAAAAAGCCTTCTCCCTTTGAAAGCACCCTTCGATGAAAACGTGTAGTATAAATAAAGCCACAGCCTTTGAAAAGAAAACCCTTCCTTCCTGGAGCTGCCATCCAAAGGGAAAAAGCGCACTCCAAGCTACTCTTAAATTCCCAAAGACCGTTCTGTCATCAGACTCCCAACTGCTCCCTCCAAACACGCGATGGCCAGCCTCCGTCTCCACCGATGCCCCAACAGGCCTTTCATCTGTAGACCACAGCCCCCAACCCCCCTCCAAAACACTGCAGATCATCTGCTGGAAGAGGCATAACACACTAATAAGAGCGGAAAGAAATGAATGAATGAGGATTTAATATGTTGATTGATGACAGGTGATTGGATTAAGGGGGCTGGATCTAAAGAATGAATGTTTTTACATTTAAAAATCATGTGAGTTTTTTAATATTTATGTTTAAAAATGTATCTCTAAAAAAACCTATACAATTATTTATAACTAATATTTATAAATATTTATACCTGTTGAAAATCTATTGAAATGTATAGTGTGTATATAAAAATGTATTTTATATATATATATATATATATATAGCCTATATATTTATTTTTATTTTTATTATATAAAATGTATAAATGTATAGCCTATATATATATAAAATTAGATAAATGTAATTAATATATAATAAACAAAATAAACTATTTAATATTTTATTTATTATTATTTGTTATTATTATTTTACCACAGGGAACCATAGCATCTCAGCATTGGACAAATATTTTTTAAATATGTAAATATTAAATATATAAGATTTGTATGTATGTTTCATATGAAACATTTGTTTAATTTTAATTTAATTTAATAATTTATTATTATTATTATTATTATTATTTATTACTCCTACAGTGAACCAAACCAACTCAGCCTTGGACTAATGTTTTAGAAATGTTTTCAAAAAATTTCAAGAATAATTTCAAGAAAATTTTAAGAATTCATTGGATATAAAAGACTAAATCTGCTCGTCTAATTGACCACAATCATTTTCAAATAAATGTTAAAATATTCCAAAATGCATTGTATAATAATATAGAAACTTATTGTACATTTATGTTCATTCCTTTGGCAGACACTATTAACCGGAGACTTTTAGTGCATTTAAGGTATATAGGGGTGATTTCTTGGACACTTTTTGGGAAAAAAGTGTCCCAATTAACCTTAATTCCCCCAATGTAATCTGTAATATGCTGATCCATATAGAAATCACATACACATAGTAAGATCGTGCTCTGATGCACATCCAGCAATAGCCAGAAAACACGCATCCAACTTCAGCTTTTCCTGGAGACTAAAGGAAAGTAAAGGAGTGACCCTCAGCAGTCGGGGGTCTTAAATGACATCCTTTTGCTTTGCTCCAGCAACACAGGCCACAATCATTCCTGCTTTCCTTCAAAATGGCCATTTTACCAGCTGCCTTTTCAGCAGAACGCTGCACTGTGCGGGTCAAGGGAACGGGCCTGTGGTCACGGCGGTCAGGCTACGGGTACGACTGGAGGCCTCAGATTAATGGCCCCTCTCTGGAGGTCCTGCTACCGATTGCCCTGCCCCTTTATCATTCTTTTCATACCCCACCAAGGGTTTTCAGCAAAGTTCAGCAAAAAACACTTTGGTGATGAAGGTTAGCATGCATTTTTGAATAAGCAATGCATCCAGGATACTAATGTTTGACTGAATATGGCAAACATTTTATGTTGACATGATAGTTTGGATGCCGGGCAGCCTATTAAAGTCAAATCATTGCATTGCTTTTGCAGCTTTTTGGTTTTATTAGCCATAATATCCGCATGCTACATAACTATTAATTTTAAAGGCAATATGAATTTACAACCCATATTGCAGTGTGACATTTCTGAGCGAAGCAAGACAAAACATTCAGTCTGGGATAACATTATCCATCAGATATTTATATTATATAATATTAAAATTAATTAATATAATATTATCCAAAAGCCCGTACGGCTTAAGATTTGGAAGACGACTTTTTTAATACTTTTAATTATTAATTATATAAGTAATTATTATTTGAATTTAACTATTCGATTATTTTATATTTACTTATTTAAATTCAATTATTATTGTTATTTATTTAATTATTTTAATTAATAATAATTATTTTTAATTATTTTATTTTTTACTTATTATGTCTATACTTTAATATTTTGGATTATCATCGCTTTTTTATTTTATTTGACTTTATTTCATGTTTAAACATCTAAAATGTACCTGAACATAAATAATGCCAATTATTCTTTTTTCTACATTGATTTATCACAATATACTGTTTTTATAGTGGGTTATCAATCATTTAAAGCACAATATTTCTCAGAAATAATAGCAGAAAGCCAGACACTGATGTGTTTTTATAGCTTCCTGACAGAAACTTTTAAAGAGAAATCGCATTGTGTTCGAAGGTGAAAAGTGAGGGAAGCGAGCAGCAATCAAGAGCAGGAGAACGAAAAAAGATTCGTGAGAAACAGACGTAAATAATTGGCAGGAAACGAAGATCAAAGTGTCCGAGCAGGTCCGTTTGTTTTCAGTCTCACCCCTCCCCGCCATCCCGCTCTTTAAAAACACGCAAAAATGACTTCTGTGGCCCAAAGCTGGAGGAAGTGTTGAAAATGGTTACGTCCTATCCTGAGAGTCCTGTGCTGCCATCCCTGCTATGTTACGATGGAAAGGAAAGCTGTTGCGTAGTGTGCTGTTTGCCAGGAAGAGGCTTCAGAGGACTGTTGTGAGTTCAGAGAGACGGACTGTGCCATCTTGTCTGACTGATAAAAAAACATGTTTATCACACGATTCTTCTTCTGTTGTTGTTACAGAATTTCAAAGGGATCTAAGGGACAAAGTTACATAACTGAAGGACAACCTATGAAAAAAAAAAAAAAATTAGCTTTTAAATGCACTTAAGCTTTATTACTTTAAAACATATTATTCATTCCATAAAGGATTCTCATACGTCTAACCATGAATTTCCAATTTCCATGACTTTTTAGGATTTTGTTAACTTCTATAACTTAGGTTTAGAAATTCCCTGAAAACTGTTTTTTCATGAATGTACATAATATATATAGAAACATATAGAACACTCTTAAAAAGTCAAATATGGACCAAATATAAAAAACCCAGCAGTTTTTTAGAGTGAATATTAACTGATTTATGATTATTTCTATTTTTGTTTTGTGCCAAATTCTGTCCTCAGATAATGAAAGCTTGTGTCCGCCTTAAAATAAAAAAAGGTAATTGCAACATTTTAATCTCACAAATCTAACTTTTCACGTGCATTTGCGAGTTTATAACTGAGCAATTTAAATCTCGCAATTCTGAGGGAAAAAGTCAGCTGACAATTCATACTTTTTTTCTCGAAATTGCGAGTTTATATATGAGAAATTAAAATCTTGCAATTCTGAAAACTTTCAATCTCGCAATTTTAAGAAAAAAAAATTGTAAAAAAAAATTTTCACGGAATTTTGAGTTTATGTCTGTAAACTTTAAATCTCGCAATTCTAAGAAAAAGTCAGCTGACATTTCATATTTTTTTCTCGCAATTTCGAGTTTATGTCTGAGAAATTTTTATCTCGCAATTCTAAGAAAAAAAGTCAGCTGACAATTCATAAAATATTTCTCGCTTTTGCGACAATGTTTGAGAAATTTAAATCTCGCAATTCTGAAAAAAATGTATCTCGCAATTTTACAAAAAAAATGTAGCTGACAATTCATACTTTTTCCTCCCAACTGCGATTTTATATATGAGAATTTTAAATCTTGCAATTCAGAAAATTTACATTTTGCAATTTTAAGAAAAAAAGTCAGCTGACAATCCATGCTCTTTTCTCGCAATTGCTAAATTAAATCTCACAATTATAATATACAGATATAAAGTCTAAATTTGCGAGATATAAACTCACAGTTCTGAGATATAAAGTCGCAATTACTTTCTTAATTTTTTTATTCCATGGATTGTCCTTACATGCCTTCCCTTTGGCAAAGAATTTCCATTGAATTGCATATTTGCCTTGTAGTGGGCATAATTACATTTGGGCTCCCTAAAGCAGAGGTAATGGCTATTAGATGTAACCATTATGGACGCTCCAGTAAAGGAAAAAAAAACTACTAGTTCCACCTCTTCATTTAGATGAGCAAACCTGGAGTCCTGCTCCATTAGGTTTGCTTCATCACTGCAGTAATGGCCAGCAGTGAATTTCTAATGCTTGAGTAGGCTTTCCCACTCATTAACTATGTGTCTCTTTCTTAATAGGGAAGTCAAAGCTTGCTCCTCTCGTCCTCTTTACCATCACAGGAATAACACACATTTCTGGACGTTTCCTGTCATGGATACTTTTAAATTATTCAATTTAATTGATTTGAACCATAATTTGGGATTGTGGTTCCAGTATCACAACAATAGATGCTGTACAAGTGCTGTATACATATACATATATATATATATATATATATATATATATATATATTATATATATATATATATATATATATATATATATATATATATATATATTGTATGTAATAGTTAGATAAGTTTGCCTTTACAAAGCATAGAAAGCGGCAACTGTGACAACTGGCTATACATCAAAGATGTGATGAATTGTGATTGTTCCCTTATTGTATCATATTTCTTACGGTTATCAGTCTATTTAGACATATATCACATTTTCATCTCTATATGCATGTATAAAGCAGACCAATGGCACTCGACATTATTCCAGAAGAAGGACTTGACCTCTGATCAATAAAACGTGGCCCCATTTTAAACCAAAACCCATTGCATTAATAGCATTTTTATATTCAACAGATTCATTTTCCTAAATAGATGTCAGGTTAGTGGACCTTGATCCCATTGAAAGGATGAAGAGGAACAACCTTTTTTCCCATATGGGTGTTCAGAACATGTTTCCTGATAGAGGTGGATGCCAATCAACTCTCCATCGTCCTCTAGGGGTCAATCGATGCCAGCTAATCGTTGTACTACATGTCTTTTGGAGTGAGGCACAATCTCAGATTCATTATTTTGCCATTGAGATGGGACTGAAATATATGAATGTGTAACTGTCCATCTTCTTGGTCTTCACGCACATTACTCTTGAGAACAGTCTCTGGGATAAAGATGGATGCTCCTGAGGATGCATGTGTTTTGTTTGGTGGCTTTGTGATATTTTCAGGTAATAATCTGAACTAGTTTACATGTTTTCCCACTGGCTCATTTAGGTCTCATAATGAAAGGTCTCAAAATCCTATCTGAAATATTAAATTAATTTATGTGTGTGTGTTTTTTAAAACTCTCTAATAACCAACTATTTTAAATTTTCATCATTCTAAAATCAAAGTCCTAACTGAAATGTTCAATGAATTTATAATAGAGGACATCTTGTGAATGGTTTACATAGACATTTATATGAAAATATGGTGTCCTCTGGCTGGAAATATTGCTCGAATTACCAACTGTTTAAAATTTTAATCATTCTAAAATATTTCATGCTTTTTGTCCTTTTTTTTACTTCATGTAGTCTTGGGATAATCAGACACACAAACTGAAAGCGTAACAAAAAGCTTGACATTTCTGAATAATTACATTTTTCTTGCAAAGTTTGTCATGTTCAGGGCCGCACGTTTATTAGTGGTATTTCAGAAACGCGTGCATTCCTAGTCAGGAGCGCAGTGCTTTCAAATAATTGATTATCTGAAACTCATCTTTCATATTTAATTCATTCTGCAACCTAAACTATTTTTGATCTTTTCAAGGCAAAGTTGTTTTTTAATGAAGAACATATTCTTACTTACTAGATTAATACACGCTAAATCACACAAAGCTTTGGGTTAATTGGCTTTTCCGGAATAGTTGTGCTCACTTCGAGACTGTTGATGATTGAAAGAGGAAACACTTTCACTAGCTGTAATATGTTCAGAGAACTCAGTCAGCATTAGTAGTGTGTTGTGCCCTTAACTAAGATTCATCAAAGATTCTTGGCCCCTACTGGAAAAAGAGAAAGACGGAGAGAAACAGAGAGGAACAGCCGGCTGAGTAGACTTCCTCTGATGAAAGGGTCAGTGGCACCTGTAAATCTGTGGTCTCACGGTGCAGCTGTGAGGACCTCGGAGGCTTAGCACTAAGGGACCCTAAAGTACCTTCCTTCACATCCCCCCAAAACAGACCATTGAGGAATGATGGGGGTGGATGAACAGGAAAATCTCGGGGAATGGTTTTGGAAACACCCACACGATCTAGCTAAAAGTGCTCATGTGTACTGTGAGGGCAGACTGATCTCATGAAACTGCGTATGTATGACACGCCAATTCGTATTTCCATTTTTGGCGTGCTATCAACACGCATAATCGCTTTTCAGCGTGTTTATGAACGCGATTGACTTAACGTTACATTACTGTATATATAAATATATGACCTACCCCAAAGCCGTCCCTAAACCTACCCGTCACTGGTTAATACCATTTATGAGTCTTTCCCTGCCATCCTAGGAAGAAAAATATCGCTCCCCCAGATGTATATCAAAATTTTGCTTTATTTCGCTCGGATTTTTAACAGCGTGTACATACACGTGGAATCACTCGGACATAACGGCGTAGATATACACGCATACACGCGGATAGCTCAAAATGCGTATAAATAACACGCCACTTGACTTGAAAGTGGCGTGTATGTTTACGCAAAAGTCATGATGTCATGTTGGTGAGGGTATGGATGTGTTCGTCTGAGGCCCTGTTTACAGCTGGTATTAAAGGATTAGTTCACTTTAAAAAAAACTTTTGCTGATAATTTACTCACCCCCATGTCATCCAAGATGTCCATGTCTTTCTTTCTTCAATCGAAAAGAAATTAAGGTTTTTGATGAAAACATTCCAGGATTTTCTCCATATAATGGACTTCAATGGCTACCAAACGGTTCAAGATCCAAATGACAGTTTCAGTGCAGCTTCAAAGGGCTTTAAACGACACCAGACGATGAATAAGGGTCTTATCTAGCGAAAAGATCCGTCAGTTCAAAAATAAATAAAAAAGTTTAAGTTTTATTAGCACAAATGCTCGCCTTGCTCTGTTCTGTGATGCACGTTCGTGACTCTCCTGTTCGAACTCGTTCATCAAAATGAACGAATCTTTTTTCGAGTCATTTCATTCATTCAAAGAAGGAAATGACTCGAAAAAAGATTAGTTAGTTTTGAACAAGTCTTTTTTCGAGTCATTTCGTTCATTCAACGAACGTAATGAACTAAATGACTCGAAAAAAGATTCGTTCATTTTGATGAACGAGTTCGAACAGGAGAGTCACGAACGTGCATCACAGCACAGAGCAAGGCGAGCATTTGTGCTCATAATACTTAAACTTTTTTATTTATTTTTGAAATGACAGATTGTTTCGCTAGATAAGACCCTTATTCATCGTCTGGAATCGTTTAAAGCCCTTTGAAGCTGCACTGAAACTGTCTTTTGGACCTTGAACCGTTTGGTCCCCACTGAAGTCCATTATATGGAGAAAAATCCTGGAATGTTTTCATCAAAATCATTAATTTCTTTTCGATTGAAGAAAGAAAGACATGGACATCTTGGATGACATGGGCGTGAGTAAATTGTCAGCAAAACTTTTTTTTATAGTGAACTAATCCTTTAAGATGTGTTTTGGTCGATCGGGTAACAAGTAGACGAGGGAGACTTTCCCGTTTAGACCTGGTGTTTTAATACGTCTCTTCTGTCCACTTTCAAGCACTTCTGTCTTGATTTCTTTGAAGCTGATTTCTTTCTATGAGCGGATAAATGTATGGACTTTTTCAAATCTTTCAATCTAATGGATAAAATCAGCTCACGCAATATACCTATGAATGCTCCCGGAGACAACGGGAAAACATACGGAGAGCAGCAGCTTTTGTTTCTGCTCTGACAGACGCAAGACCAGCCAAACGCTGCAAGTGTGAGTTAGATATCAGGAATGGTGAGAGAACATTGTGTTTGGTGCATTTTTCATCTCTTTAAACCAAACTTGGGTCTTCAGCCGACAAAGTTTAAATCCCGTCTGGCTAGTGCACTTCCCATAATATTCCCAGAGATTAGACAGTCTTTTGTGGCTGTTCGAACTCATTCGACCACATGAGCGTTTATACTAAGCAATCCAGTCTTCCTCTGGAAGTGGTCGAAAGCAGCCAAGCTCAAAACGTTTGACACCTGTTTTTAGTAACGCTATCTCACGACCAATCCGTACGAATTTGTACGAGTGATTAAAAGGTGGCTAATTCGTAAGAATTCGTACGACCTCACTCGTACGAATTTGTACCATTTTTCTAAACCCACGTGATGGGTAGGTTTAGGGGCGGGGTCAGGGGTAGGTCATTCGTACGAATTCATACGAATTGGGCAACTCGTAAAATATGTACGATTTAGCAAGAATCAAGTGAGGTCGTACGCATTGTTATGAATTAGCCACCTGTAAAATTCGTACGAATTGCCGTGAGATCGGGTTGGTTTTTAGCATCGTCCACTTGTGATCCAATCGACCAAAACGCATCTTAATACCAAGAGTAAACAGGGCCTGATTTGTCAAATGAACTCAAATGGCACTGGACAGACATATTTACATCAGTCTTTAGCTGGGATCTTGTTTTTGACTGTCAAAAAAGTTCCTCACCCAAGAGAAGATGCAAATTTTGGACTAAGCTCAAGAAGGTTGAGTTATATGCCAGTGAATGAGTAACGTTGTCCTAAATTGGGTTTGCTTTTAACAAATTCTGTATTAAGTTGGTTTATATAAATATATCTCAAAAGTGACAGCACTTTCTATCCACAAAAGAATCCTTTTTATTATATGCGATAAAGGCTAAGGTGAAGTGTAAGATACACCCATACTGACATATATTTAGACCGCTCTCAATGTCCTTATTTGCTACTCTTTTAAGTTTCACAAGCTCCAGCCTAAAAAGACCAGAGTATTGTCTTCTAAAGTTGTCACTTGCGATTATCTTTGGCATTTGTTCCTTCGTCTGTTCTAACTGTGGGTCTGGTAACACTATACGCTCAATATAACAATGTCAGGTGTCGTGAGCCTGCAGTGAAGCTCTGACAGCAGGCAGCGTGTGTCACTGGAGCCCATTGTTATTTTGGAGAGAGCATGTGTTTGTCTTGTAGTGGCTCAGATTTCTTGGCCTGTGCCGAGCTTGTCCACCGCACCGGGCCCAAGTCGCCGTGATGGATGGCGACCCCGGCTGCCGGTTCACCCCTGATGCCGTTCTCCCAGTACATTCCCCAGGATCTTATTTACATTCTATCCAAAGAGCAAAGGGTCTTGAGATGTCTTTTTATGGGACACAATGGCTCCTCCATGTCAACTCACACCACGTCAGATTTTAGAATAGAGAAGACAACCGAACTGAACCATGTCTCACCTGTCTTGGTTTGTCTGTTTCCTCAGATTTCTGTCATTGTTCCATAGGGATGTGAGGAGGATATGACCTGGCAGACAGTGAAACAGCTTTTAGAATACCACCTTAAATGCTGTATTGTGTATATTACTGAGTATAATGTATATTGATATTGAGATTATTTTATTATGTAAAACTGAAATTAGGCAGCATGTGCTATGGTTGCCTTAATATTTTGTGTTTCTGTTGATTAAACCAATCTCCTTCATTGTAATAACTCAAATGTGTTTAAAAAATGTTTTTTTTTTACAGTGCAGTTATATGGCCTATTTTCTTTTTGTTTATATCATTGTTTTCAACAAACTTTAATAGCATAGAACAGTTTTTTTTTCTTTTAGCTTAATATTTGTTTCTTTTGATTTTATCAAACCTGGTCAATCGTGACAATCACTGAACAAATATTTCTGAATTATGACTGTTGCTGACCAATGTCTCTTCCTAATTTCTACAAATAAGGCAAAATAATTTAAACTCAAATAAATATTTAATGTAGCCTACATTAATTTATTAATAGGTAGCTGTAGGGTAGGGATATAATGACGTTTATTTTGTGATAATGTATATTAGGCTATCCCTTATTTAAATGCATCTTAAAAGATGCTCTTGTTTCTATTAATTTAGCTTCAAATAAAAATCAACTAATAGACTAACATAAGGAAATCTCAGTACCTACGCATCATTTCATTTAATGATTGTTTTGATGAATGAATATGTATTAGCCATCAGTCCGAAGAATATCAATTGAGTTGAGACGGTTCCCCTGACGGAAATCTTACCTTTAGCTGAAAATTTTCTGATGTGCGTTTAATATTTAATTCATGTGACTTAATTCGAACCACAATGGGGTAAACATTCAGAAAAAAGACTAAAACAAAGGGAGAAAGAAGGAAAAAACGCATTGCCTCAGCCGAATCCAGCCTTAGGTCTCGCCACAATTACCCTGAGGAGAACTTCACCTGCGAGTTTCCCGCGCTTTTCCATTCTCAGCCACGCGCGCACCAGCACCGCCGCGCGCCGAGCTCTTCTGCTCACGAGGGAGGAATCCGACGCGCTTCTCCCGGCCCTCGTTGCGAAGGTGTTAATTGGCCTCCTGAGTTTGCAGAATTGTCAGGGTAAAAGGTGGTATCCTTGATGTATCAGCACACTTGCCACCGGTGACTGATCCTGTCAAGTCCAACATGCTTCGTGCATATCGTATGTCTCATTAAAAAAACAGAACATCGATTAAAAAGGAAAGAAAGAAAAATGCTCAAACAATAGCTTTGCCTTCCGCCTCAAATAATGACTGTTTATAAGCAAGTAAAGTTGGTACAATCACTTTTTCTTATTTTCCATATAGCCTACAAACTTTGAATTTAAGTAGGCTACCTTTTTCGTATGTGACCTACAACAACCTCAAAAATTTACTTTATTGTTGTTGTAATTTATTGGTAGGCCTACTTTAAAAAGCAACGGCTCACACTACAAAATATCTTCGGTGTAAAAAAAAGTTGCCGCCTTACATTTAAGTTCAATCAACCTGGGGTGCGTTTCCCAAAACCATCGTTGCTAACCTGTTAGCAACTTGGATGGTTGGCAATGGGAAATTGCATTGCAACCATCAAAGTTGCTAACTTAGTTAGCAACGATGGTTTTGGGAAACGCACCCCTGGATGTTTGTCAACTTAAAGGGATACTCCACCCAAAAAAGAAAATTCTGTCATCATTTACTCTCCCTCAAGTTGTTGCAAACCTGTATGAGTTTCTTTCTTCTGCTGAACACAAAGCAAGATATTTCGAAGAACGATTGGAACTTTGGCACCATTGACTTCCATAGTATTTTTTTTTCTACTGGAAGTCAATGGTGCCAAACAACTGTACATGTATTCTGTACATGTGTAGGCCTACAGTGTTTCAACAGCATTTCAAAAAAGGGGCAAAAGCTAGATTACAGAGTATTAACGTTTACTCGCATTAACACAGTAGTTTTAAGAAACAGAAAATGCATTTTTTTATAGGCTGACAACTTTTTATATGAAATATATAAACTTTATTTATAAACTCATTTTAAAGTGAAAAAATACAGTGAAGGCTCCCACTTAAGCAAAACATTTTGTTGTTTTTTTTTTCTCTGGAGATTTGCTATAATATGAGTGACATCCTGGTTGTGTTATTGATTGTGAAAGCTTCCAGTAAACCTTAATGTGAAAGGATTACAACTCCTAACCTTGTTAAATGTGTTTCATGATGATGATTATTATTTAAATCCTGCTCAAAATCTAGACAGCCTAAGGGAGACTATTTCTCATACTTGCAGAAAGTTAATACTCACACTTAGTAATCTTTCTATATAGCTGCTTTATTTTTAAAAGGTAAAAGGGTTTCGACACATCAACTGACAAGCAACAGTACATGTCTTTGAAAACGATAATGACTACTGCTTGCAAAACATAACAAATGTTTGCTGAATTTGTTTCCCAGGACGAAAGTCAAATATTAACCACCTCTTCACCTGCAGTCCTGTTTAGTTTCCAGTACTGTCAGATATTTCTCATCTGAATTTTGCATTTTTTTTCAGGTTGGGGACTTCATTTGAAGCTGCTGCGTTTCATTTTTAATTTCACCCGCCTCGACCCGTCAAAAGTGTAAACAAGAAGACGATGATTATTTAATTGAGAATACACCTGTCAGACAGAGAGAGCAACACAACATTCGGTTCAGGCCGTGTTGAACCGCTGTAAATCAATGGATCAAAATGTACGAGTCATAGAATTCAATCAAACCAAACACTCTCGTGAAGAGATGCTATAGGGTTATGTATTATTTATTCACCTCTCTTTTGCTCAACTTCTCAAATATTACATTCATTATTCAGCTTTGCAATTAAAGCATTAATACAGACAAATGAAAAATGCATCAGAGCTTTGAAAGATGACGGATCTCGGACTGGAGACGCCCACGGTGCCAGGTGGATGGGTATTTCTCTTTTGTTCATCCCTCGGTCATTTATACCTCCTTAAAGCTGTGGGTCAAAGGGCAGCTTCAGACGCTGGGACATGTTTCCAGTGACCTCCCCATATGAGTCTCAGTGGTCAGGGATTGTGTTGGACTTTATCACATATTAGCATCTTCCTTTTCGCTCTCTGTCGGCAACATGCTATTTGGTTGTAAATGGTTCAACCTTGGTAAAATACATTAAAAGTCCATGCAAGTTGTTTACTAATGGCAAATTAATTAGAAGTAGTTTGTTACCTTAAATATTTCTTTGGCAAACAGAGATTGTAGTTCAAATTAGAGTGTTTAGTGTCAATTTACAACTTTTGTGCATTATATTTGTAGTAAAATATTAATCAATCAGAAAGTTTTACTATTTTATACCAGTTTTAGTAATAGTAGGCTTAATTAACTTTTATTTGAACTGATTTTGACTGATAATAGTGCATATCCAGTGTGTTATTAAAGATATTTAGACTTTTTCAGATAAATATTGCCACCTAGTGGTTGAGATAATGAATTCTGTATATACCCCCCCCCCCCCCCCCCCCCCAAAAAATGTAAGCAAGTTAAAACATTTTTATTGATATTTTGTTTCTCTAATAAAGCTAAAACTATTTTTTTGTTACTTTAAATAAAATCAACGTTAACTGATAAAAAAAACCTATATAGGCCTAAATATGAATGAAATGAAGTTTTAGTGATTATATATATATATATATATATATATATATATATATATATATATATATATATATATATATATATATATATATATATATATATATATATATATATACATATACAGTATATATAGGCTATAAAGACTAAAACGGAAATAAAAAATCATAAAAACTAGGCTACATTGACATTTACAAAACAATAACTCATAAAAATGACAAAATTACACAATACAAAATCTTTAAGGAAAATGAAAACGGAAAACAAAAAAAAATCTTAAAATAAAAAAACTAATATTAGGCCTATCTCGATAAACACTGAAAAATATATACATTATATGTTAGGATTAATAAATAATTGTATTAATCAATTTGACATCACTAATATATGGGTACAACGGGACTTTTCACTATTAACATATAGTGTATAATTACAGCAAAATATTTTGTATTGAACATTTATGGAGTAACAGATTTTGTGTGAAAATAAATAATACAATTTGTTTATTTAGTTTAAAAATTTTATAAATGTATGAGGTGGCAAGGGGTACTCTACTCAACACACGGGGTAAATGCACAAAGAATTGATACAAATCATATACTAAATATAGCCTACTAATATAATAAAACAATATGTTTTTAATAATGTCTATGTTACTACGTGTTCAAAACAACCACTTTAGCAAAGTTTGTACTATTTTTGATTTATTTTTCCAATAAACATACTGTCATTAAAATGTATATATGTTTATTATCATGTTAATTTTTGTGCCTTTCGCCTTAACAGCAGGGGCGCATTTTACCCCATATACCATACTTCAGTTATTGAAAACTATTGCTTTAATCACTTTGAAATACATTAAGACGACCTTTTTCTCAAAATATATTGAATAATTTAATATTAGATCAAATTTGTAGCATCAACTCTTTTCAAAATGCATTTTGAAAAGCAGATGTTTTGGAAAGTGCTGGGGCAAGTTTTAGTGCCATCTAGTGGTTCAGAGGAACTTTGCCTTTTACCTCGTGGAGCCTTTAGCCCTGTTGTACCATATATGGTTAAATTAACGATCAATTTACAAAAAAAGAAATTAAACTCCTTTTTTGCTTACCTATAAATGTCTAAATTACTGAACACTCTCGTAGTTTGTTCAATGACAGTTTTATTAGTCATGAGCATTAAAAAGTAGGCTATTCTCTATTCCAATCTCTATAATAGAGCCTCCCGTCCCGCCATCCAAAACATGAAAGACAGACAAAGGAGGAGGACAGAGAACAGAATATGAGTGAAACCGGTCAGGGGATCTCTGGATAATCCGTAATTCGTTTGTAATAATAAAACGAAAATACCGTTTTTCTGTTTTTTGTTTCAAAACGAAAAACCAAATAACCGTTTTTGGTGTCAGAATCAAAAAACAAAAAACCAATTAAAAACTGCCCGTTTTTCGTTTTTTGCCATCATTTTTATCGTTATTCCTTTTTGAACAAAAAATGAAGAGAGTCTTTGAACTTCAGTCAATTCGTTTTTCGTTTATAAACCAAAAACAGAAGTCACGTGGTCTATTCCTTTTTTGGAAGCGGCACTAACCGGAAACACTTTCAAAATAAAAGTAGCTATAGTTAGCGAGGTGATTGTAGACTAAAACTGAACTAATAGCATTTTTTAGTACAAGTACAGTAGCACTGGGTGTTGAAAAAAACACTTTAGTTAACTGAAATAAAAATTAAAACTAATAAAATAATAACTCTGGCTGTTAGGGAGAATTAAACATTTGTAAGACCATTGGTGACCTGTAACTTCAGATTAAGACAAGTGAACTCATTTTATATGTATCTTAGGATAGGAGGTAGCCTATTTATTTGTAAATTTATATTATTCAATTCACATTTTAGTTTTGTAACATATTTATAGCCCTTCTTGCTATGTGGAAGCTCGACCAGCAGAGGTCACTCTACCCCCTTCTGTGCACAACAGGCAACAAGGGTTTGACCTTTTGACTTGTGTTTATATCAAAACAAAACTCTTCCAAAACAAATCTATAAAGTTGTATACTTTTTATTTTCCTTTGCATTTTTCTCCAGTGTAAAGTAGATGAAATATTTTCTTATGCAGCTAGTAGTTCTCATTAGTTATGTAGACCGTGTGAAACCTAGCATTACCCAGTCAATATTTTCAGATCTTTTAGTGCTTTTTTGGGTTTAATTCTGTTTGGTGAACCACCAGGGAAAGGCAGTGCTCTGTACTCTTGGTACTTGTGTAAAGTAAAATAAAAGTGAAGTTTTTGAAATTTGAACCATCATATTGGAAACCGATGAATTGCTTTACTCATGGCAGGGGCCTTGTCTGGACCACTTGCCATGAAGGTTGTTTAGTTAGTGCTGCACCACAGCCTGAGGAGCTGGATAACATGTTGCGCCAGACACATTTTACACTTAACAAGAGTATTACTATACTCATTTGTTTTATTATTTATTTAATTATAAATTGATTTGGGGATGCCACAGACACCATACAACAGAACAGACACCACAGAGAAATGACAGCACCAGTAAGAGAACGGGGATGGGGGCCTGAGGAAGAGAAAAGACAAACAAACACAAAACCAAGAGACAACCAGACAAATAACAGCAATAAACAGCTAACGTAAGAAAACAACTGAGAGAGAATCAAAAGAAGAAACAGTCAAGCAAATTAAATAAACACAGCACAGCCGTGAGAACTAGAATAACAACAATACATTTAAATAAATAACTTAACCCTCTGGGGTCCTTCGTTTCAGAGTCACACTCAGGACCTTCGGGTCCAAATGGGCCGGAAGGGTTGAATTCATATTTATTAAAACAAAATCATCATTTTTTTTTACTTGTTTTTTATAATATTTTTTCTTTTCTTTTTTGGTGTTTTGAGATAATTAAATGATTTATAATTAATATTTATGCAACAATTATGACCCATTTACCCCCCATTGAATATAATAGAAAATTATATAAAAAAAATAATAATACAATATTTTCTTTAAAGCTGTATTTCATTTTAGAGTCAAGCCTAGGCCTCATGAAAGCAATTTTTGAAATGAGATGGATGCCATCTGGTGGACAAACTGAGCATTTAAAAAATGCAAAACACATATGTAATCTGAATTTATTAGTGTTTACGTGTATAAAAGTGTGTGTGTGTGTGTGTGTGTGTGTGTGTGTGTGTGTGTGTGTGTGTGTGTGTGTGTGTGTGTGTGTGTGTGTGTGTGTGTGTGTGTGTGTGTGTGTGTGTGTGTCTGTTTTGCACTCTTGATGTTTTATAGATTCACCCCTTCACTGTTGTGTGCTTTTTTCTGGATCGTGGCTGATTTGTAGATTGTACACACAAAAAAGATTATTTAAATCCTGTCCCCAATTTTTTTGGGTGTTCATATCAAGTACCATCAAAGTCACCAAATTTCAGACCATTCCGATGAAGCTATGATTTAAAAAAAATTATTTAAATGATTCAGGTCAATTTGGGCCAAAAAGCATAAAGAATACTACATGTGACAACAACAACAACAAAAAATTGTTTGGGTGAATGTTAAATTTTTACCATAAACATAATAGTATTGTTTGTTGGGCTGCATGGTGATAAAGGAAAATCAACCACTAATTTGTGCCCTGGTCACTCCTTTTAACAGTTTCCATTACACTCCATTTAGTGGCACTTGTGTCCCACTATTTCCAACAGAAGCATTACTAGTGACACTGGGTGCCGCACTTGTAGAACCAATGTCACAATTAGTCTTAGTAAACACTTATTTCAATATCCAATTCCACAAAAGTAGTGCCACAATTCAAAGATGTGGCTTACCATAAACCATGATGTAAATATCTGAAAGTGACAAGGCCCTTTTCTGGTGCCGGAGGACGGAGTGCTGTGCTGCTTTGTCCTGCAAGTCCAGCATTTATTTGAAGAGAGAGTGATGGTAGGTGATGGGCCAGTCTTGATACTATCATCAGTCCTTAAACCCTGCACACAGTGGACAGGCTCACAGCCTCTATTGGGTCAAATCTGGAAGGTCCTGAGATGAGTACCAGGGAGAAAAACTAAATGATTTAACTTTTATTTTACTTTACACAAGTACCAAGAGTAGAGCACTGCCTTTCCCTGGTGGTTCATCAAACAGAATTAAACCCAAAAAAGCACTTAAAGATCTGAAAGCCCCAGAGCTAGAGATCATTTTAGACTGAGTAATGCTAGGTTTCACACACAAGTCTAGGCCTAACTATGAGAACTACAAGCTGCATAAAAAATATTTCATCTACTTAAGTAACATAATAAGTAGGCTATATTACACTGTAGAAAAATGCAAAGGAAAATAAAAAGAATACAACTTTATATATTTGTTTTGGAAGAGTTTTGTTTTGACACAGAAGGTGTAACAGTAGATGGTGGAAGCTGAGAGTGTTTATCAGATATAGTGCCATAGAAAGAGGAGCTGGAAGGCAGGTGAAGTTCTGCACACCCTTTAAACTCCGAGATCAGCTTCTGTTGGTAGCAGTGCTTGAAGGGGGTAGAAAGACCTCTGCTGGTTGAGCTTCCACATAGCAAGAAGGGCTATAAATAATATGTTCCAAAACTAAAATGTGAATTAAATAATAGAAACATATAAATAAATAGGCTACCTGCTATCCTAAGTTACATATAAAATGAGTTCACTTGTCTTAATCTGAAGTTACAGGTCACCAATGGTCTTACAAATGTTTAATTCTCCCTAACAGCCAGAGTTATTATTTTATTAGTTTTAATTTTTATATCAGTTAACTAAAGTGTTTTTTTCAACACCCAGTGCTACTGTACTTGTACTAAAAAATGCTATTAGTTCAGTTTTAGTCTACAATCACCTCGCTAACTATAGCTACTTTTATTTTGAAAGTGTTTCCGGTTAGTACCGCTTCCAAAAAAGGAATAGACCACGTGACTTCCGTTTTTGGTTTATAAACGAAAAACGAATTGACTGAAGTTCAAAGACTATCTTCATTTTTTGTTCAAAAAGGAATAACGATAAAAATGATGGCAAAAAACGAAAAACGGGCCGTTTTTAATTGGTTTTTTGTTTTTTGATTCTGACACCAAAAACGGTTATTTGGTTTTTCGTTTTGAAACAAAAAACAGAAAAACGGTATTTTCGTTTTATTATTACAAACGAATTACGGATTATCCAGAGATCCCCTGACCGAAACCCCTCAATCTTTCAGCCCTGAGTGCGGCTGCAAGGCCCTGTAAATCACTCGACTGCACATTGACTCAGTGTTTTGGAACAGGGAGATTGTCCCCACTGCATCATTAGGTGCTAATAAGACAAACACACACCACACACACACACACACACACACACACACACACACACACACACACACACACACACACACACACACACACACACACACACACACACACACACACACACACACACACACACACACACACACTATAAATGAGCAACCTGACACGACTGACCTCAGGATGGGGGTCATCATCAGGTCATCGCCCCTCAGACAATCACATCCCAACCGCTATGCTGATCAAATCATCGTGACAAACTACATTCTGTAACAACCCATATCATATAAACTTATAGCTAGCAGAATTTTAGCTTCATACATTAGGCCTATACCTTTAAACATTATTCAAAAGTATCTCGTTATTTTTCTCAACAGTGCAGGGAATGTCAGCTTTAATTATTTATTATATAATAAAAATTATAATCATGTTAAAGAAGGACATCTTTAAGTAGTCGAATTGTGAAATATGCAACAAACTCTTTGATACTCTGGCAAGTAGGCTATAAATGTTTTACAAATCACCAGTCGCTGACGTCACTCACCGAAGTCACAGTATAACCACTAGGTGGCAGCGTTTGTTTAGTTTTAATCTACACATTCATATGCTATCGTATATTTTATATTTCTTTAAAATATTTGTATTTGAATATTCTGAACAGTTTGTTAGACAACAAATATCAAGTGGCATTATTATTATTTTAAATAAATTATATATTTAAATGTATCATAGGCCTATATTCTAATCTGCTATAAGAATTCACCTATGAAGTAGCCTATTTCAGAAAATCATAGGCCTACTAATATACAAAAAATAAATTAGGTGTCAAACAATAGTGGATTTAAATAAAAAAGTAAGGAGTGAAATTAAGTTATGAAAAAAAAATTCTACTAGTCTATCTTACATTAAATAAAGCATAATAGCTAGGCTATTTATTTTGGCCTACGTATAAAATTGAATACACAACTAAAAAAACTCCACTTGGAATTACCAATAGCCTATTAAAAATAGGCCTAAACTAAATATTTAAGAATTAGAAGAAATGCAAAACTTCCCAGTGTTATTTTTCTCCCAAAAACACCAGACGTGTTTTCGCCTTCAGAACACGTGGCGCTATTTAAATGTAGGCTAATTCTTTATTTACTAATTTTGCTGTTGGTATTGTTCCTGTAGGACCCCGCTGAACCTTCACGTTTTCCAACTTAAATGTTGACACATGCTAATAACACCTGACAAATGTTAATGTTGGCTGCAAGTGAACAGGGACCTTTTAATTTCCACTGAGCTTTCGCTAGCATAACGATTTAGCAAACACGGCCATTTTCGTCAAACCGTAGACCAATAACTCAGTGATTCATCTGAGGGAGGCTGATATTTTAGTTGAACGTCAACTTTAATGTAATTTACGTGCTGATAGGTGTCACGATTATTTTCAGTTCCTCAACTCCACAAAAGGAAGCCATTGAAGCAGGAGGAAAATATAAAAGCACTGCGGTATTTCTCAAAATAGTGTCATATTTGAGGGAAACGGCCGAGTCTGTACACAGGTCGAAACGTCTAACCGCGAATATTCGCTTAAGTTAATCATCTTCTTGCCTTATGCTCGGGTCTCTTCTCCTCAAACACCTGCAGTCTTCTTCACCTTTCCTGTTGCCAGTTAGGAAACCACCGTGACATTCAGAAGTCGGAAAAACCAGAACACACGGTCTGTCCCAAAATACTGCTGAGGTCTGTAACTTTGAATTGGCGCTTTGAAAACAAGAGCTGAAAAGCTTCAAGGCTTTAATTATAGATACCCACACAATGAGCGAATGAGGGGCTTCAAAGGAGGTGACGGTTAAACAGAATAGTCATTTCTGTGTTTATTAGGCCTATACAAAAGGGGCTCGAGGAGAACAAGAAACAGGAATTGTATACAGGAGAAGCTCGGAAATGTGTCTCATGTTCTTTGATTGTGATTTCATGGACACTAACCATTTTTTAACTGAACATAAAACATGAAATGGGAATCAAATAACACTAGAATTAGTCAACACTAGTGAAATTCAGTTTTCAACCTCTTTTTTAAACATTTTTTTAAAGAATTTTTAATTTGGCCCGTTACGTTATAACATGGCCATTTTATGAGGGTCAAATGGGCCTATTCAAAGTAAACCAGTAGCCTACAATAAGACAAAAAACTTACTTAAAAAACATTTTCATGATTAATCCCCACAACTTTTTAGCTTCTGTCAAATCAACTTAGATAATTAATGTGGTTCAGATAACAATATTTTGAGTTTCTATTTATTAAACCAATCCTCTTTCTTGTATTAACTCAAAAAAATTATTTCAATGAACTCAAAATTAAGCCAACCATGAAACTTAGTTTTTAAGTTTAATCAACAATAATTAAAACACCACAATGATTTAGAACATACAAATACAAACTAAATGAAATTACAACATTATGTTTTTTCAGGCAATTACATGTTGTGTTACATTATATAGGCTTATAGCCCATTGCATATTGCTCATTATGTTACAAAAGTTGAATGATACTTCAGATAGGCTACTTCAAAATAAATTTAATTCTGTTTGCTTTTTTTCTACAATTTTCTGTGATTAGGTTTACCTTGAACTGCTTAAACATTCAAAATAAATCAAATATCTTTTTATATTTTATACCTTTTGAGAAATGTCAACGTTTTAAACTCTTACATTGATTTGCACTGCATATTTGCATACGAAGTAGACTTCTTATAATACTATATAGTTAAATTAATATTTTGAAAAGCAGAAATGTGCACTATTCAATAGCTGCCAAATTAAAGTTTTTAAGATCTCTTCTTGGACAAAATGGTTAATAGTCCTGCACAGATTTTTGTCCAATCAAAGCTCACTTTAGTGAGAATGCCCCGCCCCTTAACCGGCCTGGCTGCAACCAACTAGCAAGTAGAAAATCAAGTTAAAATCTAAAGTTGGGCTATTCAAAAATGGAGTTAGCTATAGATATAAACGTGCATTACCAACAGTAATCTGTAATACTGACAGGTTTAACTTAAAAAAGTGAGTTACCTGGTCGCCTTGACATTTTGACGTTCATTTAAATGAAACATTTTAGTTAATGCAATGAAGTAGATTGGTTTAATAAATAGAAACTCAAAATATTATGTTATCTGAACCACATTATCTAAGTTGATTTGACAAAATATATAAATCATAAAATATATATTTTTTACAGTGCTACTAAAGCGTTTTAAGGTTATCCTATTACATTTGATGTCGTTTATATGCCTGATGAAAAGGGAAAATGTTTATGACAGGAATCAAATCACAACATGACTGCCATTAGGATTACTTTACAAGGTTGCTTCGCATTTGTTAATGCAGCCTCCAAATATCTTTTATGTGACAGTTTTCATCAAATAATTCTTAAGAGTAGGCCTATATAATCATCCCCAGGACCATGCGTCCTCCCGCCACAGTAAGTAAAGTAGCCCAGCCTTAAGAAATCACACACAGCAGGTCTCTGATGGAGCCGTAATCTGATGTTAATTAATCCCGCGAATTGACTGTCGTTTAAAAAAAAAAAAAACTCAACGGCGAGCGGGAGTCAATAATCTCTGTCAGCAATGTCACCGAGGTGCCGAGGGGCTCTCACCCACACCGACACGATAAGCCACTTCAGCTTTTTGACAAATTTAATTTGGATTAATTTTTCATAAACTACCAGCAATGTGACATAATCTTGGATTGGCCTAGAAACGGACAGTAAAACCGTTAGCCTCTAATTAAGATACGGCCTCCAGATGCAGCGCGCGGGAGCGCTATCCTTCTCTGATTTCACCGTGATCGGTTTAGTTCAGCTCAAACGCGACGTGAAGCCTATGTGATCTCACAAGCCTTGGATTTATTGGTGAATTGCAACTCTTTAATAAGATGTTTTCAAAATAACCTTGTTTGCTTAGCTCCTAACCACATAGTCTCAGTCTACTTTCCATCAGCCATTTATTAGACAGGATATTGGGTAAAAAAAATGGCTATAAACGAAAAATTGACACTTTTATGTCATTGTACCATATGTATTATCATGTTATTACATTATATTAATAATGTAATAACATTATTACAAGTTAATACAAATTTGTGATAACAAATCATGAAAATAATTTAACAAATGTACCACAGCTCCGGTTAATACATTTTAGACTCACAGGATTAGACTGGGTTTGGATAGGTCTTGTCTTTATTTATTATACAAAGGAAACATTCATCAGCCTTAAAGGGGCCTTTGACATGGTATTCTCTGTCCACTTGCGTCTTTGCCAAGAAGAGCCACAAACAAACTCAGAGAGGCGAGCAAATGAGTACATCCAGCTCTGTCAGTTAATATTTATCTCCGGTGCCACTTTGCGAGAAGGAAATCTGGGACACAGTTGCATTCATTGTTCAGTGAGCTTTCTTTTACAGTCCAACCCACCGACAGCAATGAATGTTGATTGTGACCTTTGTTGCGGTTTTCAAAGTCAAACTTCTCAGGCGTCGTTCGAGGCTAGCATCGGAAGACCGCGCCGTCGTGTCTCCAGGAGTCCGTGCTCAGAGAGAGGCAAGGCTCGGCCGCAGGGTACAATCAACGGTCGATGGTTTTTTTCTATTTAGCTCAAACTCACCGACAGCGTTGAATGTTCACTGAGGCAAACACGGCCTGATGGTGAGTCGACTTGACAGTCTGCACAGAGGTCGCTGTGGAGACAAGGCAAGCAGCGGGCGGGTGCATCCCACCTCTCAATGCTGAAAGGACATATCACAGGTCACATACTCCAAAAATACAACTTATTGAATTCTGCTCTCAAACTTTATGACCTTTTGATGGTTTGGAGATTCTTACAAAACATATAAACAAAATTGACTGTATTTATTTTTTCCATGATTGCCCCTTGTCTTATTGTGCATCAATTTCTTGCTGATGTAATCAAGGCCATGTGGGCGGGGCAAAAATATTAACCAATAATATCACACATTTATCACTTCAAGCCCTGCCCTCTTCAAGCCAAGCCCTGAAGTTTTTAAAATGAATATACAAATAATTAAAAATACAAGTAGCATACAAAATGTAAAAGTGTTCATTTCTTTTGATGGCCTATTAAAAAGCATTCTCTATAAATCAAAGTCTTGCTGACAAAAGGTGATTAGATTCAGTATCCACAAGTCTTAGACAGTAACCTGGTCTTTATCCAAGTGTAAGCAAGCATAACACAAACAGAAACAGAGAAATAAATAAAAGGAAACAAGAAAAGAGAACAAATGTTATATGGAAGATCCATAGCATATTCATATAAAACGTGTAATTTATAATTAAAAAAATACTGAATAAGATTTATTATCTTGGAAATCATATTTAAAAGATACACTTTAAAAGGAGCACTCAGTATTTGTGTGGTTTATATTGTGCTGGTTGCAATCCCTAACATGACGTACTGACACCTAGTGGTGTGGATGCAGAATTATGTAAAACCAAAAGCATTTAGTTAGCAAAAACATGATTGAAATGATTTTTTTTTGCTGTACTATTGAATAATATATTTAGCAAGCAAAATTTTTTAATAATAGAACGGTTAAGTGAGTAGTTTTCAGCAGGAAAATCTTTCAAAATGGTGGCCTCCATGAGGCGACCCATTCCATGTAAAATAAAAACCGTTTTTATCAGGCTACCGATATGACTTTTAAAATTACATTTTCTGTTTCTGTAAAACTTTTAACACGGAAACATTTCTGAGTGCACTTAAACATCGACGCTCACCCTTTACTGTGGTGCAGGAGAGGGTCAGACCTCGTCCTCATCCAGTGTATCTGCTGTACCAACCTTGGAAACTGCAAAGACACACACATGCAAACAAAAAGAAAGAGATTGAGAGTTGTATAAACGAATCCGTACATTAAACAGATGATGGATGTGAATCGAACAGCAATCCGCACCCCTACCCCCACCTACACACACAATACACACACACAACACCACACACACACACACACACACACAACACACACACACACACAACACACACACACACACACACACACACACACACACACACACACACACACACACACACACAAAACACACACACACACACACACACACACACCACACACACACACACACACACACGCAGCAAGACTTTGACTTGACTGCTGCTCTCTTCTCTTCAACACCCTCCCTTTGATCATCGTGATTACAGTAATTGGGTCTGTAAGATCTTCACACAAGGGGCCTCTATCAGGACGAAGGAGGAGGACATTGCACACACACATATGCCACCGTTTCTAATTGCATGCTTTGGTGATACCGAAAAACATAGCTTCCTCACATATCAGGCAAACAAAAGTATCTGTGCTGCTGATGTGCACCAGCCATGCAGGCTTTTAAAACCCTTGAGGACCAAACAAATAGTGTGTGTATGTGTGTGTTTGGATGGCCGGTCCAACTAAAGCTTACTGACCGGCAGGAAGACCGCAGGCCTGTCAAAAGCGCGCAGAGTTTTCAAACAAAGCATGCGGAGTTAGCCTCTCAATAACCATGAAAATCAGTCCATAGTGGACATCTGAAGTCATGAATGTCATTGATGTGTGTGTGCGCGTTTACAGATTTTTGAGATAAAGACAAAGCATAACAAACCATCACGAAATGTCATAACATGTGCACAACAACAACGTGAACTGACAATATGGCAGCTTTACTGTACGAATAGAACTTTTAAGGTTACGTTAAAAGAGCCCCTTTGAAAATCGTCTTTTTGATAATTGCTTTACTTTAGCCATGATGCGATAAAGCAAAAAGTGATAAAAGCCATCTTCAAAATGATAATTGGAACAGACATATTGCTTGTCGCTAATGAACTTAAATCTATTAATCTCAAAATGAAGTAGTCATGCAGAAAGCATATGAAAAATAAAAATGGATCAAATGTTCTCTTGAAGATTTACAGCCATGCTATTACTATGCTAACAGTCCAATACGGCAGCTGTACTGTAGGAATGGAAGTCATGTTAAAACAGGTTTTATCACTTTTCCCATGAAAAAGGCTATCGTCTAAAAGTTGGAACAGACAAATTGCTTGTTTGCTTATCCAAAAAGAAGTAGTCATGTGAAAAAATGTTCGAAGAATGTAATGAAAACCATAAGTATGTATCCTGCTGGATCCAACATGTTCTCTTCAAGACTAGCAGCTCGCTATTTAAATGCTAACAGACCAATGCAAGGTTTATATAAGATACAGGCTATTTGTTTAACCACTAAGCCCACCACTACCTTTAATGAGTCTACTACTTGTGCTTGCATCAGCCATTATCCTTGGCTATTGAGCTAAGATTACAACACAACATTAGCGGCTAAGCTAGCAGAGCAGCAGGCGCACGAGTGTTACTAGCATTTAAATTTCCCTCAAGTGAGGTGTGGGTGGGGCTTAGAGAGCAGGAAGCTAATGACAGTATGAGTAACAGCGGGCTCGTTAGTCTCCCACCTCTTCTGCCGTAGACACAGATCATTTTTCTGGATTATTTATTGCTGTGCACTGAAAGAGTATCCATTTGCGAGGGTTTCCTCAGAGGCCTGCACCGCATGGCTCGACAGCCCCTACCGCTGCGATCCTAACATCTCAGATGAGAGATATTATACACACTAGTGCTTTTTTGGCTATTTTTATTCATACAGTAGGTACTGTAGAGAGAGAGAGAGCATGTGTGCAACCCGCTAGGCTTAAATAAAACCGAGGTTTTCAGTGTGATCTCATACATTTGGACATATCCTAAGACGTCATATTTTATTGTGTTTTTATTAGGTTTCACAAAGTCTAATAATAATTTGCTGTGACTTCAACAGTGACAATAAATTTAATTTTTTGAACAAAATGTTCTCCCTCAACGTATAAAGTCAGTATTTTTTTTACTATGGTTTACTACAAACTCTATTGCTAAGATGCTGTAGTAAAACCAAGGTTATTTTTGTAGTTACTATTCTACAAAAACAACCCCACCGTGATACTGTAGCAAAACCATAGTGTTGTAGTTATCATGGTTTTAATGAAATGCATACATATTTTTCTAGTTACTGTAGGTTACTACGCTTTTTCAACAAAAAACGTTAAACTATGGTTACTGTAGCAAAACCTTTGTTAGGATTGTCACTTCTCTGCATGTTGCACTGGTCGATCTAGCAAGCCATTACATTCATGGGGCATTCAAGTGCCTCAATACATCGGTTCCTGTTGTGACTTCCTTCTTCATTTCTTTCTGCAATCACTACTACCCTACTATCACCTACTCGCTATTAACTGTTAGCCTGCGGGCATAAAATAACCAGGCATGCAATACCAACAAATACCCCTTTCGGTGTAAAATTGCACTATTTTCCAACCCCCTCTGACTTCATAACAAAAAAGGCGAGCCAACCTGGCCTCTAATTGGACATTATAATTGCAGATGTGAATTAATGGGCCAAACATTGATAGTGTAAGCACATAAAACCTCGATCCCAGACCGGCGGGGTAAATGAAAAACAGATCCAGGAGAAGGGAGGTTCTTTCCCATGGCAACCCCTGGCCGGGGCCGGCATGCTCTAATCCCGCCACTTCAGCAGAGCTGTTGTTATGGAGAGAAGCAGGATATTTTTCTATTGTGTGGATGGAACGCACTGTCGAGTGTATTGGGCCAAGGGCTTCAGGGTAGACAACACACACACCACACACACACACGCACATTACGATACGGTTTCACAAGCGTTAGCACATCATTATCCTGACGGTCTAAACACAACTGAATGTGATAGCTGGCTGGGAATGTGATGTTGGGATATTATGCTGACACATAACTCAGGAAAATTCCCCCCGAAATATGTTGAGACAATGTTTGAGCATCTCACAAGCATGCTTCTTCATTTCTCTGACATAATTACAATAAACAGCGTTTGCCCTCCTCCCTCAAGGAGAGTAATTACCTTGCGACATGTCTCCTCGTCTCCTCGTCACCTCGTCTCCTTCATGTCTGGACCTGAGAGAGACAGGGAGAGAGAACCAAAAAAATTAATAAAAATGCTTAACTTGTGCTCTTTTTATCAAATCTCTTTGGTAGTTGAATATAGACTGGGTCGATTTAAGCCCCATATCTGTAGTTGAAAGGGAAAAGTGCATGTGGAGTTTGCAGAGCTGAAGCATTCTGGGTCATCTCTCATCTAACAAATTATTTAAGGGTGTGTAGGACGTGAAGGATTTCTCCAAGCACTTTGGAAGGAAGTTGGAAGATTTCTGGACTTCCTTTAGCAAACACTCAGTGTGTACAAATTCTACACTTGGAGGGGTCAGTGTGAGGGTAGCCCGTGATTCCCGTCTCTTGGCAGGAGATCTGCTTTACTAAATTGTTACGTTTTGTTAGAGTTATGCTTAAACAATTTGCCAATGGGGCAAGAAAAGTAAACTTCATTCAAAAGGATATATTCTCTGAAAACAAGTCGTAATATCTCACACAATTTTGGTTCTCATGCAAATGCATTTCTCAGATAATATTTTGTAAAAAAAAATAAAGTTTAAAACAAATATAATATAACATAACATATACAATGAAATGCAAATTATGGAAGCTGGTTTTCACCACTAAAGGTAATTGCGACTTTTTAATCTCACAATTCTGACTTTTTTTTCCTCGCAATTGCGTGATATAAAGTTTGTTCCCTCATAATTGGAATTTATAAGATTATATCTCACAATTCAGAGAAAAAAAAGTCAGAATTGTGAGATATAAACGCACAATTGCAAGAAAAAAGTCAGAATTATGGGATATAAACTCGCAATTGCAAGAAAAGAGTGAGAATTGCGGGAAAATTTTTAATTGCAGGATAAAAAGTCACAATTATCTTTTACATTTTTTTATTCCATGGCGGAAACAAGCTTCCATAGAAAATAAGCAATAAAACAAAAAAAGATAAAGATACAAATGAATGAATTAATAATGAATTATTTTAAACAAATAAATAAATAAAAAACATTTTTGCAGCATAATTTGAGACCACAAATTGTTAGACTAGTTGTCTAACAAATTGATTTAATACATCACAGAACAATTTAAAAGGCAGTTTGAAAATAACCTTGGATTTGTCACTGATTTGAATGCTTCTAGGTAGCAGTGGTAAATTATTTCTGTTCTTATCAATGTGGTTACGGTATCCTTTGCAAGTTCAACCGATTCAACCAAAATTTGCATACACTATTGCAATTCAAATGCATGGATTTCCTTATTCAAAACTCCACGCAGTCTTTGAAGAAATTGCAACTGCATGTTGAAGCGTGTATGTTTAAAAAAAAATTAAAGTCACCGAAAACCTATGATAATCTGAATTTTTGTGGGTGACGTGCCACTCTGTGTCTCTGTTGGTCATATATTACTATTTATCTGTAAGATAAAGGCAATTGTGCTGAACTGTTTTTTTGTGTGTTTCCTGTAACACATTCTAGCTCTGTGTGTAACAGATAAAGCTGGTTGTAGCCAGACGGCTTCACCTGAGTGAGAAACTCTGTCTCACGCGTCTGTGTTAGCCTGCTAGGACAGATGGCAGTAAACCTTTGATATCTCAAAGGCCAGGTACATGTGAGAACACTGTGACGCCCAATCTCACATGGAGCAGTGACACAAGATGAAAAGAGAGGAACCAAGGAAACTGACAACACGTGAAACGCAAAGGTCTCTACGGTGCTGTTGGATTAAAAAAAACAAGAGCTGAAACTAAATCAATTCATTTTGAAATACTGAGGACAAAAATGGCAATTCTGTTGAAGACAATTTAAGGTCAAATTTGTAGAGAGGGGTTGCCAATATATTGCATATGTTTTCTAATTTAAAATAAAAATCGAAATGTTAAAAACGTAAAATTTAAGCAGCTGTTATGACAATAATAATAATGACTATTATTTTTTGCTAGCGGGTAATGTTGCGCATCCAGTCAGCCTTTTCTGCATTTTAACAAAAATATGTCTGAAAAACAAATGTAATTAATTGACCTTGACCAATAAATTTAATAAAAGATTGCATTGCTCATATCAGAGCTCAGGAGATAAAATGGAATTCTCACAAATGCTTTTCTTCTAAAAATCATTTGAAGAAGAAATAGAGACAAATGAGACAATTGTTGACATATTGTAAGAGAGATCAGATCTATAATATTAGTTTGGATCATTTTAAATTAAGAAATGTTCTGACGTTTGACAGCAGACTACTTTGACAAATTTGAGCACAGTTTGTGACATTACTGAGATCTCTTTTGAAACTATATAGGAGACATTTTTTGGGGAAAAGGATAAAAAATAAAAGACTCCACTGCTCTTCCTTTAATCTCATTGCTGTTTTGGAGAAACATTTGAGAATCTAATTCTATATGCAATGTTGGTCCTTCAGGCACACTGAAATCCAGATTTTAGAATATGAAAACCTTTAGTTTTAATAAAGATTTACAACATTTTTATAGATTCCTTCAACCCTAACACCGATGTAATGCACCGAATTGCACGATGTTAAGTCATCCAGTTTAATTTTCCAAGTCTTGCTCCTACTTGACAACTTGATGAACATTTTTATTTTAGAAACTTCACGTGGCTCACAATTTTTGTCTTCAACAAGCTAATGTATACACAAGTCAGAGACCTAAATGAGGACCACCCACAAACTCCTTTTTGGAGTCTTAAAAAGTCTTACAGTGCACCATGGACTAGAAATACATTTAATTTAATAATATCAATGTCTGCATGAAACTGAGCCAATTTCTAACTTTTCATTCAAGATCAAAACCTCAAATATCTCCATAGTGGCATGACTTCTCCAGACCAGCCTTCATTTTTCTAGACTTTATTGTGGCGCTAACCAGTTGTAACTTGTCGCCCAAGCTCCGGACCACCCAGATTAGCCGTCTAAACAAGGCTTTAGATGTTTTAATTGTCTCCATCCTCAGGGTGTGCCATCGACTTGAAAGTACGTCGTCATAACAGCAGTAACCTCCCTCATTTGAGATTTATACAGAGTACAAATTCGCCACACTGAAAATGAGCCATTACACACTCAAACCTTATATCGAAAATGGACAATTCCAACATTTACATCTACATTAAGCAAGACAAAATTACTACCATCTTTGTTTTTAGCTAACACAGGCGTACAAAAATCTGAGAGACTCAAAACTAAAAATAAGGCTATGATTGAAGGCAACACTCAAACACAGAGAAAAAAAAACGTATGCACTAAACGCAAGTCGCTTTGGATAAAAGCATCTGTGAAATGCACAGGCCTACATGCAAATGTAAACACCTTTGAGGTAGAAACTGTTATGGGTTGTAAGTGGGAGCATCCAGAGTTAAGTTTTTAAGATGAAAGGATGTCATAAATTCAGAGACGCTGTAATAAAAGACTGTCTCCTAAAACAAGACGCTTCGTGGCCCCTGATAGTCTGTAATTTACAATGACAATATCAGGGACAGTCACGAAGCGGGAGGCAAAGTGCAGGGTTGCGGGAGAAGAACATAGCCGTGTTTTTTCCTACTTTAATGATTCATCCTTTGTCTCAGAAGCGTTCATCTTCTTAGCATATCCAAACAAACCGTTTCCCCTCGAAATCTCCAAATGATCCATTAAAACGATCTCATTTGAGAGCAACAACTATTCGGGCTGCAAAACACAGGACGCCGAAAGAAAACAGGAGAGGGTGCAAACGCCCCCCTCCTTCATCCTCGTAATATGCAAAGTTTCACCCCGAGGTATTAATCTGTTTCCATTGTAGCTAAGCGCAGATGCTATCAAGCTCCATTTGTCATTGACAGCGAGGGTAATGACCCTGAACTCGCGTGAGCAGCTCCTGGGCAGCAAAGACACAAGGTGGTAAGTAACTCAATATATTTTCCCACAGCAGCATTAACGGCTACAAATTTGCTAGGCAAATTGAGTGTGATGAGCACATTTTATACCGCTTTGGCTCGTGGTTGTACCGACTTAATCTCTTTGAGACCATTTATCTCTCAAAGTACATTACGGGCAAGGAGGGCCTGTTGTAACATTGCTTGTTATATCAATCTTGGATTACAATGTTGCTTGTTTGGGCCAGACATCTTGACTTATCACTTCATTTATGTGGCGATTATTAATATTCAGTTCAAAAATACATGGCAATGTGCGTTGAGTTGTGCATGTTGCCTAAAGAAAGGACGCAGTTGCAGGAGATTTCCAGGTCTTTTCTATCAATACAGTTATATGTGAGGAGTCTTTTGTCCCCCTTGCAAACCCTGGGCTCTAAAGAGCTTTCAGTCCACCTGAAGGTTCAGCACCTTATGAAAGAAACAAGTGGGGAATGTACTGAACACCATTGTGTCCAAAACAAGCCTCCACAGAGCCAAGGATTTCAAGCGGTTCATGAACCCAGTAGGAATAACGCTCTCAAATTCCATCCAGGTTTCCCTGAAATGCTACGATCATTTCAAGCTCTAGTACAGTACAGACCATGAAGATTGAGACACAATGTGGTTAGCCAGAAGTTTTTAACCTCCGGTGATAAGTGAAATGGCTGGCTGTGCTTATATTGGCAGGCAGGGAGGAAAGAAAGCCCAGATAATCTCGCTCTGGTCAAGTGCCCATGGCCCTGGCACTGTTCTCGGAGGTAGTAAAGCTGTCCAGATTTCATACCGGTAACTATCACTAAGGTCCTGTAGCAGAGCTAAATAATTAGCATGGGCCATAGAAACACTCTCATTTAGCATTCTGTGAAGTAGCAGGTAAACTATTCCCTCATTTATGTAAATACACACAATTTCTGCACAATATTAAATTAAATTTACCAATGAACCCTCCAGTCTCATCCTTCCCTCCAGTTATTTTCACCCAAAAAAGAAAAAACCTAATTTAAAAAAATAAATGCAATTTTTTTTAGTGTTCATTGGATGGGTCCTAGACCTTAGGACTTTTGTCACACCTAAACCAAGAATACGCAAAAAAAAAGAAAAAAAAAAAAGAAATGCAATGGGTTTAAATAAAAAAAGTGACAAATCCTTTCCTCGCGGGTCATTTCGACCTCCTTAGGAATAAATGGAATGCGAGGAATGCTTCAGTATACATAGAAAAATGTTCAAAATTAAAACTAAAAATGCTAAAACTTAACCAAAAATTATTTTAGAATTTCTACATGTGTATCTGAGTGCAAACTGAAGAGAAAAACACAAGAACTGAGTTCAGGACTCAGCGGAACAGCTCGTTTGCTCCATATTATAAAAAAATATATAATTATAAAAAATTAATTATAATAAAAACAATTATAAAAATGAAATTATATAAGCTTTCTGGACAAAAAAAAAAAAAAAAAAACGTATAATTTTAGGGCTTCGGGTCATTTTGACCCGCTAGGGAAGGATTTGTTACAGAATGTGAGGAGAAGATGTTAAATCATGAATATGCTTCGTAGCCTATCGGCTGTGTAATGACATTTGCATACATTATTTAAGATATACATTTGGCAATATGACCTTGTCGTTGCTAGTGCAATGCTAGCCAGTTGAGCTACAGCAACGCTTGGACCCGTGGTGGTGTTGGAGTCTGGTTTGTGTTATTTTTTCCAATGCTGTTCCCTCCTTTTCTCCTTCTCAAGTAGAAATCAGTAAATTTACATGCAGTCAGACTAAAGCAATAATTCATCTCTTTAAAATATTATGTCAGACTGAAATCATATCAGTCAGACTACAGATCTAACAATGTGATTTTAGCTCAGCCTCACGCAGTATGTGTAAATGTCAATCAGACTCCAATTGGCATCACCGTGGTGCATTTGCTCCAAGATTCAGAGGTGACAAGCAATGTGTATTTTATAATTCCAAAATTCAATTATGCATTTTATCACATACATTTGGACAGAGACGAAGACTAGAGCATGCGTAAACATACTACTATACTAATGGCAAATGCGAAGAACCAGCGACTGTACGTAATAGCATGGTTTTCCTCCCGTTTTTTAGCTCCACTCCCGGACCCCTCCCGGTTTGTTATTTCTCCCGGGAAACTCCCGTAATTTGCATGGCCCAAACTCCTTTATGAATAATCGGACCCGTTTGTCTAATGTTGACCAGTTGCCAGATTGTATTAAATGCATTATATTCACACAATCCACAGACCATTTACAATTTCAACCCGTTTGTCACCTCAACCTGGCAACCTATAAGTTATACCCAGTTGCGCGCGCGGAAAGTTTAACCCGAAAGCGAGCCGATAGACATGATGGCAGGTGAAGGTGGTGTCCCTGCAATGAAACTGAAGTACAGTTTGTAACGCGTTGCTTCAGGAAGAATAGGGATAGCTCACAACTAAAGTTATTGCATGCAGAGGCCAGACAAACTCACGGAGGCGATTGGCATCTCACACCTCGCACTTTATTCCCAAATCGAACTCGTGTAGCCTAACTGTCAGTCACACTACCGTCCACATCGTTACTTAATAAACAAAATAAGATAAAAATTAGCATCAAACTGAAATTACCCGCATACATGGGGTGTTCGCATAGACAGTAAAATGGGTGTTCGAGGCCCAAGGTATACAATACAATATAAAATACTGCCGACAGTTCAACAGGGAGCGCACAGCTCTTAAAGGGGCCACACCTTATTTCCATTCGTTACAAGTTTACAAGTTGTACATTTACCACATAACCCCCCGACCCCCCCCCCCCCCCCCCAATCCAAATCCAATCCAAAATTGGTTGGATTTTCAAAACCAAATGTTGACAGGTATGGTAATAGGCAAGTATAAATTCACAATTTTCATCTATCAGCACTCTGAGGATTTTAGGAAGAGTTGAATATGGCATTGACAGTACTAAATCCCACCAAGCTTGTGCCAATCACTAAAGGACATCATTAGCCATCCCTCCACAGTGTGACTTTATAAATGCTCTGAGGGCCGTGTCTGCTAATTCGGCATGTAATGCACTGTTAGCTTCGCAAAAACCAGCTAGCATGCTAGCCACTAGCCACCTGTTGCGTACGTAGAATAGGGTGAGTGGACCTTGGGACTTCCCAGCATGGGAGTGGAGACATGAGGGAAAACTTTTACAATAAAGGGGTAGATTATGCTAACTGAGAAAGATCTAAAATTGCATTCTCAATTAGTGCTTTCAATGACAGACCCCACCCCCCACTTTCAAGTCCACTGGAAATGACTGGATTCACCTGCCATGCGACAGTAGTCAAAGGCCGGAGGTGCGTTGTTAACCCAGCAGGAGAGGATGAGGCTGAGGTTGAGAGAAAAGGAATCAAACGCCGAGTGAATCACCTCCAGGAAGACAACAGCTGGAGAGGTCGTCGCCGGAGGGAATAAAATGAGCTTTTAAACACTTGTTGAGGCGTGTGGGGGTCCACAAAAGGGCGGAGCGAGGATAATGTAGCAAGTGTCCACTGGAAAAGAGACAGCCAGTGTCTTTAACTAGTCTCCCGACAAAGTCTGCTGGGACTTTTACAACAGACCAGACCAGAGCGAGGGAGGGTGGGGTCCGATGGGGATAGAAAAGGAAGGAGAAATTATAGCCTTCCGGCCATTCAGCGTTTACATCTGTGTTACCTATAATCCTACAGGGCCAGTCTGTCTGACCACTTGACAGACTAGAGATCATTTACTCAAGCTTTTAGTATGGATAAAGAATGCTCTTAGTTTAAGTGGCTGAGAGTTCGTCTTGGGAATACTAACTGGGAGCACAATGCAACATTTTTGGCCCTGGAGAAAAGCAAACACTTTGAATGAAACGGCTGATCGGTAACTCTGATCTTTGTGGAATTAAGGGTAAGAGCTGTAAAAACCATGTACACAAGCAACATTTAAACTTGAACGAGTAGTCCACCGTAAAAACTACAATTCTTTCATTTACTCACCTTCATGTCTTTCCAGATCCGTCACGCTGTTATTTTGTTTGTGGAACACCACGTTTTTAACAACGACTGCTAGTCAAGCTCAAAAAAGGACAAAAACACCAATAAAGCAATCTAGTCCTGTTTGTTGTCAATACCTCAGACCAGCGACAAAAGTTTCAGTGAATTACAGCTTAAATTTATAAATCATATGGCTTCAGAAGATTTTATAGCACACGATTGGTATGGATGACTTATATGGTGTTTCTCTGTACTTTTTGGAGTTCAAAAGACACACTGACTATGGAGGTTCTTCATAAATTATTGTTTTGTGTTCGTAGAAAAAAAGCATTGAGGTTTGACAAAAGACAATAAATGGCTGAACTGTTGCATGTTCATTGCATGCCTATGTTTAATTGTTGCTCTTTCAGACTACCTGAAAACCAACTTTTACATCATGCCAGATATCTTCATAGTCAGCAAAGGTTGTGGAAAACCTATATTTGAAAATTAAATTCTTGCACTGCATCTCAACCCTAAAGATGACATATTGTTCCAGACTCGCTCATAATAGCAGTGATAGTGTCTTGCGGTGAGGTAATTGCAGTGAGTAAAATACAGGGAGTCTCAGATGTCGGTTTAACATGACGAGGTTAGATGAAGGCACAGATAATGAGTCAAGGAACTGACGCCTGAGTGTGCAGAATGAGCCATAGATGAAACAACACGTTCTCCACCTGGATCACATGGCAAAATGCCCAAACACATACATTCACACACACATGTTTGCAGATGGTACCGCGGAGCCATTCGAAGACACAGAACGTACATTTAAACATCACCACAAACCCTCAGAGGTAAATTCGTTACCTTTATCGGTCGTCTTCGGCCTGCAACAGTCTGACTTCCATGGTTGAGCTCTGCCATGTCACCAGAAGAACCAGGGTTTAAAAGACTTCCCAGCATTGCATCTTCTAACAGCTTCCCTCGCTCTGTTTCTGGCGCCTTGATAACCTATGAAATGCAGAGGGAGGGGGAAGGAAGAACGATAAGGAAATCGTTTCACCAGATGGAACTGTCTAAAGTCAGGCGAAAGCAGAAGGCAGCGCATTTCATTTAAAAAACTCAATTTGACAAGATGAGACGAGGTCGCGGATTCCAATCATTACATTAAAATACTTTTCGTTATCTTTCCCGCAGCACCCGCAAGACGTACAAAGAGTATTACAGAGAAAAGTCACGACAGTACAACACCTCCCAGTCATCGGGGTTGTGACTATGTGGTTACCAGCTGTGTTTTTGCTCTGAAAGGATGGCAAGGCTTGACAAATCAAACATTTGCCCTGATCTGGCCCTGCCCTGCTCTATATTACACTGTGTGGAGAGGTGACTTCAGCGCAAGAGGATGACTCTGTAGTGGTAATAGACGCTCATCAAAATCGCCAGCAGCTGTGCGGCTATTCAACGCGCTCTTTCTCTTTTTTTAGGCCACAGCTGCACAGATAAAGGGTTGGGCAAATATTGCACAATGAACGACAAACATAGAGCTTCCACAGTCTCCGTTTCGAGCTTGACTATATGTGTGAACACTCAATGCTTGTCCTCCTCTATGTTCGGTTTCAATGCTCGCCCGTCCATATTTAATTGCCATTCTCGCCACCCCCCCACCCAGCTCTCCGTTCACCCTGCACAGCCCAGAACCCCTGAAAAGCGGTGACAGAGCTCCTTTGTTCACCCCAGACCACTCCTCTCCCTCAGCGCCCCCATCCACCCTCCGTTGGGTTGACAGGCATGCCTGTACAGGCTCGGCAAAAAAAAACGAGAGAGGGAAAGACAGTGTGAAAAGTGAGATAGTGAGCAACGGGGAGGGTTTCTCGTTTTCAAGCTCCTACCATTCCTGCATTTCTGTCAACTCAGCAATACCAAAGGGGGCTTCAAAAGGGGGTTAGGAGATGAGGCGACCGCCAGTTTACAAGCCCTCCAAAAACGAGAGAAAGATACGTAGTGAGTCAGGGATTCAGCTATGCATCGCTTAACTCAACTAGCATCCGCCTTGAACAAACATTCAAGGATAAAACATGCTACGCTGACAACTACTCATTTTTTTTCTTAACATGCATACATAACATGTCATTTAAAGGTAGACATTCAAGTAAGATGGTTAGTGTGTATAGATGCGTCTCTCTGTGCCTGTGGCACAGTTGTTCCCTTCGTCGTTAGATCATAACAACCATTTCCCTGGTTTTAATTTAAATAGTCATTTTATGGCCTGTTTTATTTTAATGACCATGTTTATGGTAGCCATTTGTCTTGAGAAAGATGCAGACAGATTCTGAACATATTTAAATGAATGAAAAAAACGTTCAAAAACAAACATGTAGACAGAGCATTTTATACTTGTACGTTACAAAAATTAACATTCGCATTAAAACATTCGCATTAACATTCACAATAATTATATAGCATATATTTTTGGAACATTAATTTGGTCTGTACAAAAGGCAGGCAGGCCAGAAACTAAGTATGCAGATGCATTGTACATACATAATGTACGTTCTTGGGTAACTTTTAGTGGTAACACACCTAAGTACTCTAGGGGGTGATAAAATTGGCATTAAAGTAAATTCCAAATGTGACGTATATACTAGTGAAATGGCTTTGCAAACAAGAAAAAATGTAGGGTGGGACTTGGTTTTGTCTATCGGGATTTATTTGGATCATTGTTTGCTAATTGTTGAGATCTCGTAAGTCATAAATAAGAGAAGGGAGGGAAAGTTATTGTTTTTGGTTAAATTTTACAAGGGCACGTGAATTTAAAAGTAATTGGATAATACGTATAGATGCAATTAAGAACTGTCGATTTTTAAACTGTGTAATAGATAGTTGTAAACAAATCGACACTTGAAGATTATGCACATTGTAATGCCGCTTGTGGCAATGATGAGTATACATTTTATGGTTTGTTTAATGGCCATGTTTATAGAAGTCCTGTACTTTGGGAAAGAGGCAGGCAGACCTTTAAACAACACACTGAGGTATAAATAATATACATTTGATCCATGCAAAATCCTAACAGCATGAGTAGGCCAGAAAAATACACAAGGCATGTGCATTACGTAGTTACGTACAAATGTCTCGGGTAGCTAGCTATGAAGATGAGATGTGTCCAATATTACAGTAGAAAAAGACAGTTTATGCCAATGCTCACTATAGCTCCCCTTGTGGCAATGCTGAGTGCGCAAAGATTGCATAGCTAGAAGCGTTTGCGCTCATCTACTTCAACATTCATCTAGTATTTTATTTTGTACATTTTGAGCAGGTGTACTTGCAGATATTTAAATTAAAAAGAATTTTTCATAACTCAAGATATTGTTCAGATCTATTCGTACACGTGAGTAGGAAGATAAATATTTGGACAGAAGATGAGCACTTCTGAAGTGGTTGTGATAACTCCATAATAATCCTCAGGCAATCCCTAGATAAACCTTGAGTGGAATAATTAATTCAAGATTGTACTTAACATTCTTAGCATTTAACATAAAAAGGATTTGAAAAAAACAAGGACATCTAATATTGATTTTACAGGTTTGACTTTTCTGACCTTTAGCACATACTTTTTCCCCATCCAAAATTATTTTAACAGTGACTTCTGTGAAAAATTGTTGGTGCTTTCTAAATCTATCATATTTTATTACATCAATATGTGCATTATTACCTATACCTATAAATATTTAAAATGTTTTAACAATATAAAGATTTAGGCCTGAGGAAGTTCAATACAGTTCAATATAATACATAATCATAAACAACAACAAAAATCCTTTACTAGAAAAGTCCATTTTCCTTTACTAGAAAGAAATGTTGAAAATGTTTCACTGACAAGTAAACTTTAATAACTGGAACCCTAAGGGGTCTGATTTCAGGTGCAAGCTAAAGCTATGCTAATGCAAATGCTAACAAAAGCAATGCCACAAGTCAATGGGGGGAGTTTGACAATGGTCACACGCCAAATTTACTCCAGCACTAATGTTTTTTAAAAGGACTGTTTAACTCAAATTAGGAGGTGACCAGGGCAGGACCACAGGGAGTTTGGATGCATTCGTAAACAGACCATGAAAACCTCTTGAGATTACTAGTCCCAGTACTCGCATTGACAAAACAGGGAGGCTTCGGCAATGGTGCTAAACTAATTGAGGGTCCCTTGGGGGCTTCAAGTTCATTGTCCACCATGTCTCAAATAAACATCCATCAAACTGCCATCTAGTGCCAAAGGAAAACCAAACAACGCCATCAACGTTCTTGTATGAACGAGGTATACTGGCACATCTTGCAAACCATCTCAGTCAGGTCAGAAAGGGATTGCCATCTCTTTTCCCCTTTTATCCACCAAGATGCCACTAGGACAACTGTGAGAGCCCTAAAACATAAGGTGAAGGCTAAACTTGGCTAAAATCAAACTGTGCCACCATATCGATAACACAAAGCAACCTTCTGGTGGTTTATTTATTGTGGAAGGGTTGCAAAATATAGCACAAATTGTTGATGCCAATGGCTTGCCAACTTAAGCTTCCTTTCTGCTAGCTGTGGATAAATGCTTTGGATACGAGAGCCACTAATGCTTGGATGCACTTCTTGTAATAAGTACAATATGGAAGTGCTTTGAAGTTTACAGCTCGCAGGTCTTTAGCTCACTTTGCAAACACATGAATAGGGTTCAAAGACATTAAATGAATGAACCGCAACTTGAAAGTTGGAACGGTCCCTAGAATTTGACTGAATGGATCGCACAACAGAGTCTCGAGTTGAAATGAGGAGCAGCCGAACAATAAAACGATACTATATCTTTTAGGGATTTCAGCACAATTGACGGCAAATAAAGGCTCCCTGGTGCTGCTCTGCTTTGATAGAGCCACACAACCGGACAAATGCTGAATTTGTAAAAACTGTGCATTCAACGGCTTTCATCTCGGAATGAGCTTCTGACAATAAGAGTTAATTCCCATGTTCCTTTTTCCACAATTTTCTAACTGGAACAAACACGGCCGCTGACTCTAACACAGTCGTTGTTGAGCAGGATCACTTTTTAATCGCCTAGATTGAGCGAAGCTCGAAGAATCAAGCCCTCAATAGGCACACAGAGGTGACAGCGAATTAATTCCAACTTCTTCTCGGCCTGCCGGAAAACGCAGTCAGGTTTCACCGGCAAGCCCTTGACGCTCGTTGTTTAAACCCCTGTCAGTCTACCATGCCTGAAACGGAGCCAGCAGGAATCCACCAACTCCACAGTTTTGCCTTTCCCTTTCACGGTCCATCTCAGGAATTTTACGGATAGCCCAATAACAGTTATTTGCTTTCAGCTGTCAGAGGGGACCCTGGTTGTGTCTACCTACTTCAAATCCAAACTGCAAATCTTTAACAGCCCTCGTTGGTTATCGATTGCAGAGTGGCTGTTCTTTGTCCAGTACTTGGAGGAAGTGTTGTGAAATGATCCATGTATCCTTTTTTCTTGCCGCTGTTAAGGAAAGATAGCGCCTGCAATTGGTATAATGCTGTTTGGTGAAAATGCTGGCTGACCTAGAAAATAAAGATACAGCATCGTTTTAAAGGCTTTAGGAACATCTAGTTAGAGTAGCGCTTCTCAGACTGTTTTCAATGGAAAGTATGACTACAAATGGTCCCCCAATCAATTGGCTACTCAAGACTTAAATAGTTATAATGGTTGAAAAGTACCAACATTGAATTAATCAACTGATAACAACATGAAGTAATTGTGCTAACAATAATTTCTGATAAAAAAATGTTTGTCTCATTTCTGACAGTTATACATGTGCAAGTTCTTAGCTTAAGCTAGCGAACTATTTAGCTTAGCATTGGTCTCATTATCTAAAAGTAGCAGTAGTTAATGTCAATGAAATAAGAACAAAATGGCCACACATTATTGATCAGAAAAAGAGAATTTCAAAATTAAAGATATAAATGAAGATATATTTGTACACTACTTAAAACAGTACGTAATTGGTTTGAGGTAGCAAGCGTGCTAGGTCTGCAATTCCTATTTTCCTGTTTTAAGTGGTCTGCCAGCTAAAACATTTTTTTGAAAACCACTAAGTGAAAGAGCTTCAGAAAAACAACAACTTGGGATACTGGTGAAATTTCAGTTTATGGTGAGTCGTATCTTTAAGAGTTCCTTCAGTTTTAATTAGCAACTTCACTTATTCATCCATTTATCAGAGACTGATGACTTTAAAAAATTAAAGACTTATCTATGCACGTGCATGAGCTCAATAAATATAAAGCTCTTGTATTTTATGCTTGCATGTTTCTCGCATACCTAATTATAGCAAGTAACTGTATGTATAACAGATACCACATGCTAAAGCAAAATATAAAAGAACTATTAGCATAGACGACTAAAAAACAAATTAAAAACCAATCAGTTCCTCTTTTTTTCCTTTTTGAAAGTCAGCTACTGTGTGGAGTAATACAAACGAAAACTGCAACTGAGAAGCAAAACTGCTCATTAGCATAGCAAATCTCTCCCTGAATTCATCCATGTTGACGGGACAAAAGTCAAAAGTGTTCAACAAGCTCTCTGCATGTACTGGAATGACATTTCTGCGGGTTAGCTCCCAAAACGCAGTATGAAATAAGAGCAAGCAGCTGTCTCTTACTGCGTCCAGATGGCGGCAGAACGTATGTAAATTGCCTCATTAACCTTACAGCACTTAACTACCGGGCTGCGCTGATGGTTCGGCCCACACGGGCATTTTATTAAAGAACATTAATAGCATCAGGCAGCAATCACCACTGCCTGAGGTGATTTGCTCTGGCATTATCAAACACTGTAATAATTATACATGACAACCTCCTGATTAATGCATTCATGAATATTACAACGCTGCATTATCTTTAGCTGCGCCCTCCGTTCTTAAACCATGAACTTCAAGGGTGTTTTAACAAATACTACAGGATAAGTACGTTCCACCGCCCACCCTTGCAAGCCTTTTGGGCTCAGCCACACCGCTTACAAACAAAAAATAAAAGATGGGGAAAAAAAGCCATCACGCAACATTACCCCCAGCTCTTCCGAGTGTGTGTGTGTGTGTGTGCAACGAACAGAGAACCGAGAACCGACCTGCACCTGGAGCACGGCACAGGTCAAAGGTCAAGCCTCCAAGGGACTCTGACTAAACAAGCCTCCACTCCTTCTTGCTCTGAAAAGGCCAGACAACCCCTGTGGTTGCAGCTCACAACATGGGTCTTTTCGTCCTCTCTTTTTTCTCCTTCCCTCGCTGTCTTTCTCCTTTGGAAAGGCGCGTTAATCCATAATCACTCAAACGGCCAGGAGCTCAATTATGCACCAGTTTCTCCATTTTCTCTTGACACATAAAGATCTAAAAACAATTAACCTCTAGCCGGCAACGCGTTTTCACACTGAGCGCAAGAGGAATAAGTCAAGAACCCTCCATTCAAATTCCACCCCATAATTCAGCGAGGATAAATATTATTACATATTTTATTTTAATGCTGGGCTGCAAGGTTTAAGCTTAGCTGACATAATGGATGGTATTTCTATGCATACCAAATTGAAATAGTGTATGTGTGCTACATAAGATGATATTCCTTGGAGGGATTGATGTGCGTATGGATTACTTTTATGGATTACTTTAATGGATTACTTTAACTTCTAATGGTACTGATACTGTTTGACTTGTCAAGGTTTAATGATTGTTAAAGGTTTAAGGGGGACAGTTCACCCAAAATTTTAATTCTGTCCAATTCTGTATGAATTTCCTTCTTCTGAAGAAAAAAAAAAAGGAATATATTTTGAAATTGCTTGATGACCATTTTAATTTTTTTAGCGAATTATTCCTTTAACCAACTTAGACATTTAAAACGACATATTCACGCCAATATTCAGATATGAGTTTTTTTCTATTTCGGCCCTTCAAAATAGTCTTAATTCAAAGTGGGGTTTATCAGTGATTTCATAGATTAACCATTTTTGGTTTCCCAAAGAACCGTTCTAAAAATAACCCCCTTTCTGAGTGTAAAGAACATTTTAATACTCACTTTTCCTATAAAGAACATTTTGTGCAATGCAAAGGTTCCACGGATGTTAAAGGTTCTCCATGGAACCATCAGTGCCAATAAAGAACCTTTATTTTAAGTCATTGTGATGAGCAAAAATACATCTATTTAAAACACACTTGATATCTATATCCAAAATGTGCACTGCTATACGATTTTCCCCTCAGCAGCTCAAAAACGTTCGTTCAAACGGAGTCAATGGGTGTGACGCTAGGGAGAACTTGCGCCCATGGCCTCTCGCCCAAGCCGTGCAGTTCTCTACGTGAGGCTGTCTGATTGTATTGAGCCCTTTAGCCCTCAATAAACACTCTTCCTCTGTCAGAGGGTCTCAGTGGCCTCCTATTCATGCGCAGGTAGAATGCCTAAAGAACGCGTGAGAGGAGACGAAAAAAACAGCTTGTTGCTTCTATTGAACCTTTTATTACGCCCCTTCAAAGGCTTATGGCAGAGGAGGAGAGCGAGAAAGAAAGGATCTGCCGTCTACTTAGTGCCATTGTACTCCCAACATGTCGGCTCTGAGCTCTGTGAGAAAACACAAGCAGACTACATCCAAAATATCGCACGTCGAGCAAATCAAAGTGCACTAGATAGAGACAAAATGGCGATTTTTTGGGACACTGATTTCAGGAAGCACGTTTCTATAAAAATACAAGGAAACAGACGCTAATGTAAGCCAAATGTAATGATATCGTGCGAGTAATATTCAGAGTTTTGCGTGTAGTAAGCAGAAAAACATATTCAAATTTAATTTTAAAATTAATAATAATTTTTTTCAGTATCCAACTACTCCCCCCTTTTAAAAAAAGAAGCTATTTATGTGAAGTCTGTCGACTTTAAACAGTCTTCAAAATATAATTCTTAGGATTAGGATACTGTGGAAAAAATCATACAGCTTTCCTCATCGCAACATTAATTATTGCATTATTACGCCTCAGTTTATGTAATGTCAGACAAAGCACTTAACAAGCTGAGAATCCAAGACTCACTCTTACCCACAGAACCAGGTGTCACAAAACATGCCTAAAAATAAATCTTTGCTTTTTTTTTAAGCACACGAATACTGTAAGTTGACAGGTCTTGTATAGTAAATTTGCAATTTTCAACAGCACGGTTGAATAAAGACTCCCGCTTACACACACACACACACACACACACACACACACACACAAGGAGACATTGTTGTTCATGCTTCTCCTCGCATGTGTGCCAGACTTCTTTCTCCCTGGTCCATACATTGCAGAAGAGTTGGCCCCTCATATACTGCATACTGGCCCCCAACATTGCATGCCGGCCCCTTGATTAAGCAAGGCAAAAGATGCAAGGGGAAAAAACAGAAGAAGAGACAAAGTAGTGAAAAAAAGAGCGAAAACAACTGGCAGGCATCCAGACTCATGGGGACTGCGTTGATCATTATGTCTAGCCTTCAGGTGTCTGAGCCGGCTGTGTTTTGGGGGGAGGTGTGGTTACCAAAGAGGCAGACAAAGAGAAACTCGTTCACCGGGATCAAGAAAGCGAAGAAGGGAGGGAGGGTACAGAGAGAGGGAAAAATGAGAAAACGCTATAAAAATTTGATTAGACGATCCTCCACTGAAGTGACTTTCTGTGTTCTCCTGCCTTTTTTTTTTTTTTTCAAAGCATCGCCCCAGAGAACAGGACAGACTGATTTTTTTTTTTCTTTTTACAGGTCCTAATTAAAAACATCTGAAGACCCTCAGACATCAAAGTCCTTGCATTGCAATCTAAATGAGTCTTTTTTTCTGAACTCAGGTTTCTTGATAGCCCAGCTCTCAAGATGTTATTTTAATATTAATACGAGCATTATTTATATTTATGAGCTGCATTTAAACATGCATATGGAAGTCTGCATATGATTAATGAAGAAAAAACAAACACACAACTGCTTGACACAGGTCACCGGCTGTCACAACTTTACAGCACGCATCAAATTGAACAAAATTGAACAAAAACAGACAAAATGTAGAAGATTTTCACATGGGATGATAATAAATCTTTGACTATTAAAATAAAAATGCAATATTCTCAAGAAAATATTATTTTTGAAATACATGTCTTGTTTTAATTACTAACTGAACGGATCAGTGGTTTTAAGCTGATCTAGATTACGTTGAAAATATGATTTATAATATAATAAAGGTGTGTTTCACAAGAAGAATCAGAATTAAGAGAATCAACAGAATCATATAAAAAAAGTTCAAGCATGCGTGCATACAAAAAATCGATAGTATAAAACAGTGCTTTAAAATAATATTTTGTTAATTTCTATTATAATTAGCTTTCTCAAAGGTTTGTTATTCCAGAATCCGTCTTTTAAACATCAAAGCAATCTCTTATTTAAACTCTGAGCGACTGCGATAAACATAACGCATATTGCAAAGTGTTTTTCGTAGATTAAAAAAGTAATATCGATACTAACCATTCATTCTGCTCGAGACGCCGGGTTCCTCTTGCATTCGTGGGGAACTCCGAGCGGTTACAGTAAAAGCTGCTGCTGAATCTGTCGAGAGAGCGCCGCGCTACCTTTGCGTTTAACTTCTGAATCTTTTGCGCGTCTCGCTTCCTGCGCAGTGGGAAGAGACCAGAGCCGCTGCGCCGCGTCATCAGCAGGGAGCCGCTCCTATTGGCTGAACGCGTGCACATTGAGAACGCTGCTCTTTGTTCCATTGGGCGCACGCGGAGGGATCCATTGGCCGCTCCTCCTCGCTGAGTTCTGTGCGCAAGAATGTGTGAGAAGAAAAACGGGGAATGTCTTCTGATGTCTGAGGTCAATGTTGCTTCAAAGCTCATGGAACAACAAAAAAAATTGCATCAGTAACAATCAGCTATTGGTAGTTTGATTTATGCTTATGAAGTTATGAAAAATGCTGCTTTCGTGCATTTTAAATATAGCTATACATATAAAGTCTTTATAGTATTCAAATATATTAAGCAATTCAATTATAACATGCATTTACGATGTTTTAAACGGAATAAGTCAAACGTTTGCATGGACACAATTTCAGTAAACACTTTTAACTGTATATCCTACTTCAAAACAACACTGTATACATACAAAATGAAAATGATTACAATAAATGTAATGTAAAATTAAAGCTTAAAGAAAAAACAACAACTCTAAAACCATTACATATCTATTGTCTATCAAAATATAATTCTATATTATGTCAAGGCAAATTAATGAAATAAGTTAACCAACTTTAGCATTTTATTTTTTCCCTTTTAAAATGACCTTTTACATAATATAACCTTTCTAAGAATATATAATCACAATCACATTTTTATGTATTTGCAATAGAATATAATATATTATTTGGGGCACCACTTTAATCAGAAATGTTGAATTTATACTATCAAGAGGCTCAGAAAATGCTTACTTCTGATCAGAAAGGCTCAAAAGTAAATCTCATGGTGGTTTGGTTGTAACATCACTTCCTGAATGGTAAAAAAAAAAAACTTTTTGTCAAACAAAGGGGTCACCATACATCAGTAGGATATAATATCCTGCAATAAAGAGGACTTTGATAATATCTATTTCTTCTGACATATCTTTATAAGATCCCTTTATTTGTGTATCTAGCTCTTCTATTAACATTTAACCTTTACTCACCAAGCTTTTTAATTGGGTGAACGTAGCCTACCAAATACACACAGTATTGACCAAGAATTCTTTGGGATGCTTCATATCACCCCCATTCTCCACAACACGAGTGCTGATCACTGGCAGTCCAGCACAGGCGGCTCGATTCGGCTCTGAAATGCTCATGCGAAAGGAATATTTCAGCCTCTGTCTTTCTCTCCGAGTGGCTTGGAAAACCAAAGGCCCAAGGTATGTTGGGAATATTAGAGCGTGCGTAATGCGGGTGAACGCCCTCCCTGCACGGATGCAGCATTAAATCAATATTCTGCAAAGCTTCCCCATCTTGAGTTATTCACTTGACTGCTGTCATGATCCACCACGTGGGTTGTGCAGTTGTTTTCTGATTTTTGTGACGCGCCCTCTCTCTCCTCTCTCTCTTCCTCTCTCTCCTCTCTCTCTCCTTCTCTCTCTCTCTCTCTCTCTCTCTCTCTCTCTCTCTCTCTCTCTCTCTCTCTCTCTCTCTCTCTCTCTCTCTCTTCTCTCTCTCTCTCTCTCTCTCTCTCTCTCTCTCTCTCTCTCTCTCTCTCTCTCTCTCTCTCTCCTCTCTCTCTCCTCTCCTCTCTCTCTTCTCTCTCCTCTCTCTCTCTCTCTCTCTCTCTCTCTCTCTCTCTCTCTCCTCTCTCTCTCTCTCTCCTTCTCTCTCCTCTCTCTCTCTCTCTCTCTCTCTCTCTCTCCATCTGAATAGCCCACCACCTTCATGCTTTGATAGTTCTGAAAGAGAAGAAAAAAAGTGTCTGATGACATATTTTTGTCTTTCATTACGTGTGACAGCCAAAAAAGGCAAATCCAACAGCTGATTAGCGTACATTAGCATTGACAGGCATTTGAATCGAACCGCACCTGCTACTGGCAGAACGATCATCCGTGTTTTGTTTTTTTTTCCGCTCTCAGAATTACGTGTTTCTCATGTTGGTTGGTAAGATCTGGGTATCCGCTGTAGCATGTGGTATCAAATGCATTCCTGCTTTTGGAGATGTTTACCAGAACTTAGCTTTGCATTTCCTTTCAAGATTTAGCCTAAGCCTCTTTAAAATTGCAACAGTGTACAGCCAACTAAACATATCACACACTGTCGAGTTAGCGAGCAGAGTCGAAAATTAATACTTCGTCATATCTGCTAATGAATAGAGAACTTTCCAGGCATTATTTTTGGCCATGTACTTTTTTCAGTGTATGCTGCCCTCGACTAAAGATTTTTCTAGTCGACTATTAGTTGTTCATTTGAACGATTAGTCGACTAATCGGCACGTGTATATATATATAAATAAATATAAATAAACCATAAATGTATAAGCCATCAAAAAGCCATAAATCATAATTAAATCATATATAAGCCATCAAAAAGCCATAAATCATAATTATGAGCCTTTAATTGTCTATACACAGTCTAATCAGCGCTCAAGCGTACGCATAAAGCTTGCCAACCGGCAAAAGTAATAATTATGAATGTGTTGTGAAAAAACAGCAAGGAGACTGTCTGAACATTTTAATAATTTATTGATGATGTTTTCGGTCGCAGAGATTAGGTCGACGATGCCTACTCGTCATCTCCACAGAAGTGCACGCACCTATATTCACGTTTCATAACTTAATCCTAGAATATTTGGTTTCCCTTTGAATCGGTTCATTTAAAAATAGACATTTCAAGCTTTCGATAGATGCATTTCTCATGTATGCGAAAAAAGTTCACGCTGAGTTGCGGTTTATTTTTTGACGCACTCAAGTTCACAGAGGCCTAGACGGCAGAAAGTGCATCCTTATTTTACAAAAGCACAACGTTTAGTTATTCTGAGTGCACACAAATAAAATTAGTCATTTTCGGATGACGTATTATGTTACTCTTGATGTAAGACTCAAAAAAGACTGAGTATTTTAAGTTAAATGCCAGTGATCACGCCGGCGCCTCCATGTCATGTCATGTGTGCTATACTTCAGCTTCCGAACTCCGCACAAATACTTGGATATGCACCTAATAATAGCGTACATCTAGGTTAGAGAAAGCGACCATGTAAAGTTGCTACTTACATGTTTCAAATGATAAGCCATATTTGATGATGATAGGCAAATGTTTGAATTTTCAGCCTGGCATATTATAACAAAGAACCCGCTGTTAACGATCTGTCCCTTCTTTTTGTATGTAGTATAGTACAGTGTGTGTGTGTGTGTGTGTGTGTGTATTAGTGCTGTAAAATCGATAAAAGTATGTGTGCATTAAAAAAACATAAGTATGTGTGTATGTATATATATATATATATATATATATATATATAATATATATATAATATATATATATATATATATATATATATATATACATACACACATACTTATGTTTTTTTAATGCACACATACTTTTATCGATTTTACAGCACTAATACACACACACACACACACACACACAGTACTATATATATATATACTATATATATATATATAGGCCTGTGTGTGTGTGTGTGTGTGTTATATATACACACATATTATACATTTACAAACTTTTCTGTTAGATGCGATTCATTGATTTGACAGCACTAATATATACAGTATATATACAGACTTCTATGTTAGATGCGATTAATCACAATTAATCAATTTGACGATGCACACACACACACACACTTTGATGTTATATGCGATTAATCGATTCGACAGCACTAATATATACACAGACTTTTATGTTATGCGATTAATCGATTTGACAGCACTAATAATATATATAATGTATGTGATTTATGATTATTTAGCAATATTTTTGTATATTAGAGCCAGTGCAGATTACTGCATCATACAACATGCATCTGTCATGAAAATGTGATTTAACTCCTCATATTTTTGTTAGCAAAGAATATTCCACATATGTGAGCTCTAGATAAAAAAAATATACTTTATGGATCGTAGACAAAGTCCCTATGGGGAAAAAAGACATTTTAAAAGATATAAAAAGACACCATTCAATATTGCAGGTGCTAATAAAGCTATTTTAATTAATAGCAAAATCTACTTAGGCCTATTTTCGTTTGGACCCCTGTTGTAACATGATGCTTCAAGGTTCATTTGAAACCCTTCGGATACTAAAAGTTAATTTTCTGTAAAAGAGAGTGTATAATTTAAAGCAACAGTAGCTGATTTTGTTAAATGAGCAAATATTATTTTGATAGGCAAGCTGTGAAAAAGCTGTTGTCTGTGAAGTTTCTGTAGCAGCGCCACATTTAAAATGGCTGCCTAAGGATAGCTAGCATCATTTCCAGTTGATAGTCATGTATCATGTCAAGGATCAGGCTTCTGCAAATTTATTAAGGAGAAATTTTACCAGTAATCTCAAATCAGCATCAGAGTCATACTTGGAATGGCCTTCTTGCTTTCATTTTTATTCACTCAATGAGGGCTTGTCAGTTATGTGTCACAATATCCTGAATGATGCAGGTGTGTGTGTGTGTGTGTGTGTGTGTGTGTGTGTGTGTGTGTGTGTGTGTGTGTGTGTGTGTGTGTGTGTGTGTGTGTGTGTAGGGGGCAGCAAATCAACAAACAGAATTCAAAATAAAGTAGATCAGCAGCAAAGCGTTCAGCTCATCACAAATGAGCAAAATCTTATCTTTGTTCCACTCCTAAATTTAGACTGACGTTTTGCAATGCTTAGCATAAATTGTAGAGAGCAAAGAGGATTCAGAGAACCGTTAATGCATGATGATTTAGGTCTAATTTTAGCCTTAGCTCTGATGCAAGGACGTAAAACATCCTTGCCTGCATAGGCTTCAAAAAATATTTCTTGCTTAATTTTTAGGCTTTTTTGGAAGCACAATAATAATTTTCCACTTTCTACAATGTGTGATTATCACCTTTAAAAACTAGTGCACATATTTATGAATATTAATGTTTAATCAGTTCAAGCGGGCACGTGTGTGTGTGCGTGTGTGTGTGTTTGCAGTGGTAATGCATACATGAATTGCATTATCTTGAGCTGCAGCAAAGGTATCGTGCTATATGCATATTCCCTTTGAGAAATATCTAGATATCTGGAACTATAATTCGCAGTTTCATATTTCAAATAAACCTCAGTTCTTTCCAAAGAAAGAATGTGAAAGGGAATTAAAAATATTAATGCGCCTCGTTTATATACTGTACATAGGTATTTTTATGCATTTTTGTACATTCGGATACATACCTAAATCAACATACAGACTGGGAATAAAACAAACGTTTATGTAAAACTTTAGAGATAAAAATCGTTATTATTAATACTCTGAAGAAGCACGACAACGATGCAGAAACTTTTCTGTTTAAGGAAGACCTTTTTAAATGGCAAATTAATTTATAAATGACATCCAGGTGGGGTTCATCAATCAAAGTAAATTAAGCTAACTACAAGTGAAACACGCATATTGTATGTACTCAAGTTGAAAACAACAATGACATAGAAATTGTCTATCCATGTTGATATTGAACGCATCAATGCCCCTCGGTATGCAAAGTGTGGTTCTGCCACACATACATTTGTTGCCGTTCGAACACCTACAAACATGATCATGTTTTTTTTTTTAAACCAACACACCAAGATTTAAAATCATGAGTCAAAACCAGAACTTCCATGGCAAACCTCAAGATTTGAGTATGTGTTGAAAATGCTGCATTGGCATGTTTCACTCAAAATCGGAGATGAAGAAAGGCGAATGCCACTGTTTCCACACAAATTTGTCTGCTTTAATCCAATCCTGAGTGCAAAACATTCCCTACATCTACTCCACGGAGGTTTGCTACACCGTCTCCTTTTCTTTCCATCTGTTGTGAAGACCTCACTATTGCCGCCACGATGCCAAAGATGAGCTATTTAACACTTGCCTCCTCTGCCTTACGACACGGCAGCCACAGGTTTCATACCAAACATACAAACATACATCCACACATAAGCACGCAAAACCCCGAGGGACGAATGTGGCATCTGCCCCGGACTCCGTGCCAAAACAAGAGGAAAGAAAAACCCTACAGCTCAGAGCGACAGCCTGCCAGTCGACCGCACTGAAGACCCTGGCAGGCATCACGGTTCAGCTGAGAGATGCTGATAATATCCATCCGGGTTTGCCTGTGGACACCTTCAAAGAATGCCATTTCTCCAGAAAAACGGCCAGGGCCTTAAAAGCAGCCTCAATATGCCTTGAGACAGAGCATTATCTGTTACGCAGGAGACCTAACCTCATTACGTAGCACTTGCCATCTGAGAAGTCTGAGGAGTTAATGGAGGTTATTAGATTGGACGCCTCGATTTGGGTCTCAGGCAGCCACTGTAATTATTTCGGTAGGACTGATGGATGACGAAGTGGAGCTAAAGGTTTTGGTTGTCATTTTGGGTCAGTCAGGTTTCATAAAGACACCGAATGATGATTCACATGTGGGAACTGAAAATCATCATTCTCAGAGAGTCGAAGCGCAAGGTGTTCCCAATATATGCCGAACGAGAAAAAAAAAGTCAAGACAGTTAGGCCCAGTCCCAAATGGCGCACTTCATGCGGACTTTCGGTCTCGTGGACTTAAATTGCGCGTGCTCGCCGAGTCTACGAGTCCGTAGGCCGTCCCAATAGCATTTTAACGCTCTGAAGTGTGCTCAGCAGCGCCCCCTTTGTACCCTTGAAGCGGTCTTCCGCGAAGCCCGCATAGAAGCAGGCTCCACGCACTTTAACTACCCAGGAATCCTTGCGAAAGGCCAATCAGACAACAGATGGGAGGATATTTCACTCACGGACAATTGTTAACATGGCTCTGAGAAGAAAATATTTAAGTGTAATTATCATTACGGTTTTTATGACAAGACACAAGTTTATACAAACATTATGATCATCAACCAGTGGTTGATGTCTATAACATAGGCTAATAATAGCGAGCTGAATAATATAATAATATAATATTATGATTCATAAAATAAATAGAACAGAATGTCAGGGCTTTACTGAGTCATAAACACAACAACAATAGTCAGCATATTTCCCCGAACCTGCAGCTCCTGTCCATAACAACAACTAGACTGTCTTCCGATTTTTTAAAAAACTTTACAGACTCAAAATACATGTTAAAGACTGCTTTGAAATGAGCAAAGTTGGGTTTTGAGTTACTCCACTTACCGTAGTTTGATGAATATGACATTTTCCTAATAATAGAAACAAATCAATAACATACATTTTTTTATACAAAAGTCAAATTCATTTGTATGAAGTAAGACAGATGACAAATTTAAGACAAGGGATCTGTATCTCTGCTAAAGGAATTTAATATATGTCCGTGATGCCCTTTATCCTTTTTTTCCCCCTTTTTTTCTGTTCTGTTTGTTCTTTTTTTTTTCTTTCTTCAAATTATTGTTGTCTCATGTTTTACTTGTCAAAGGTGATACTTATCAGAAAATATGTAAAAGAAATGTCAACTTGATATCAAACTCTGTGATTTTGAAAATTCAATAAAAAAAAAAAAAATAAAAAAAAAAAAACAGACTGTCTTCCTGTTTCCGGCGTGATGATCGAGTCTGTCCCAAAAATACCTCTCAATGCGCCCTCGCGGACTCGCGCTAAGGGCCCTATAGGTCTGCACTCATGACGTCACTGAAGTGTGGACTCTGAGGAAGTCCACAAGTCCGGAGTGTGCCATTTGGGACAGGGCCATAGATTTAACTCTGCAATGTCTCGGGCAGTTCTCCGGATCTTTAAGCATCAACAATTCAGACAAAAACTTTTACTGCGGCTCCCAACATAGGGCATCCATTCAATTGGAATTTAGACCAGGGTAGGTTGCTTTGCAGAAATTTGTGTGGTCCCCGTCTCCCGATGACAAGCGCAAAGCACAATACAATATCAGGTGGATATGTTGAGGGAGAAGCTGAATGGAGTGGGAGATCTGGATGATTTTGGACCACCTTCAAATTACTGACCTATGCGGTACATATGGCCCTGTTTACACCTGGTATTAAGAAGTGTTTTTCGTCAATCGGATCACAAGTGGACGACACTAAATACATGTGTAAACGGGGTCTAAAAGCTTGTCAGCTTTGAGCTTGTCAACTTTCAGAGGTATTTGAACGATTGCTTTCGTAGTGTAAACACTCATGTGGTCGAATGCGTTCAAACAGCCACAAAAGACCGTCTACTCTCCATTTACTGATCTAATGCGTATACATTAAGGGAAGCGCTCTAGCCAGGCAGGGTTTAAACTTTGTTTACTAAAGACCCAAGGATGGTTTGAAGACGACAATTGCACCAAGCACAATGTTCTCAAACCATTCCTGATTTCTAACACACATTCACAGTGTTCGCTGTGGTCTTGTGTCTATCAGAGCAGAAAATGAAAAATGAAAGCTGCTGCACTCCATGTGTTTTTCCATCATGTGTTCATATGTAAATTGCGCAAGCTTATTTCGTCAATTAGATCGAAAGATCTGAAAATAACCAACGACAGAACAGTTTGCATGTTTTGCTCATACTTTTGCGTTAGAACTGGTTACACTGTTGTGGCTTGTGAAATCAAATGGCGGCGCCGTGGGTGAAAACGTGCAGATTAAAGGCCCGTTCACACCAAGCACGATAACTATAAGATAACAATAAAGATATAATTCTAAAAATCGTTCTCCATATTAAAGAATAACAGAGTTCACACATATCTTTATCGTTATAGTTGTGGTGTCACACCACAACTATAACGATAAAGATATGAGGAACGATATCGTTGGGATCACTTTCAGAACGATTTTTTTCCAGCTGTCAAACGATAAAACCCTGACAGCCAATCAGAATCCATTCTAATTTAAAGGTCTCGCGCATCCTTTTTGAAACCGCAGCGCGGGCGCGCGCGTGCTTAGAATAAAGACCTTTATCGGTCGTTGGTGTGGACGCATATATAGTTATCTTTATCGTTATCTTTATAGTTATCGTGCTTGGTGTGAATGGGCCTTAAGGGGCAGTAATATTATAATAAGATCCCGTTCCTACATCAGAAGGGGAGCGAAATCTGACCGGCTTCTTTTTTGTCATGCTTGCAGAGAAAGGCTTACTGAAACAAAGTTACTGGGTTGTCTCTTTTCGCGTTTTCTGGGTTGTCAGATGCACCGGGGAACCGATTATAGCACTTAAACACGAAAAGAGTAAGATTTCCATGATATTTCCCTATTTAAGGTCACATTGCATGCATGTTTCAAGCTGTTGTATATGTATATTGGCAGTTTACAAGGCCTTCGAACATATAATAATCTTTTAGACACAGTGTTCGATAGACCCTTCAAATCCATAAGGTTGGGTTGCTTTCAGAACTTTTGGTGGTCTTCTTTTGTCACTTGATGCCTTACAGAGAAGATCTGCATGAAAGTGAGGCACAATGCAACTTGGCACATTATTCTACAATTTAATTTACTAGTAATTTAAGGTCACGTTTGCGCCTACTCTGTATTGACAATTTACATGGTTTCGTACACACAATCATATTTTTAAGACCGCATTCAAGAGACTCTTTAATGCCTTGTAAATCCAGTTGTAAGGTTGGGTTGTTTTGCTATTTTTATCTATTGGTGTCTCGCTGAGAATCCCTGAAGATTTCCAAGAAGGTTAAGCATAGTACAGAAAGATATCGCAACTTGCCACATTACAATAAAATGTATTTGAGGTGTGATCCCTGCCGTGACTATAATGGCAATTTCGAACTGGCTCATACAATCAGATTTTAGAGCTTATTCAATGTTGAGTTGCTCTGCAGAACTTTCGGTGGTCTCCTTTTTAATGCCTTGTGGAGAAGTCTTGAATATTTCCAAGAAGGTTAAACCTGTAGCCGTACAGTCAGAGGATAGGTACGGTTGAAAGGGATAAACCTTCAAAAGCACTTACAGTACGTCAACGATAGAAAGGTGTTCGAGTGCTCATTTATGTCACACTGAGCACTGAGAAACGAGTGCAAGAAGATGTCACGTTCCAGATTTTAAGCACCTCAAAGCCGACCTACTTGATGCAAAGCTTCAGGCTGACTTTTTGACTTCAAAGTAAGTTGTAGTTTTATTAACGATTGCATCATGCTAAAACTAAGCTCTGGGGCTGACCACGAACACTTCAATTTGCCATCATTCTTAAAGCATGAGCTGCATACTGTTGTCTCAAAGGGCTCGTAGTAATCCTGGGAACATGGCATGTGTTCTGCAGAGAGGATCCACAGTAGATCCAGGTCAGCTGTGAGGTCTCAGCTGTAGTAATAGGCTTCACCTGTCATGGGGCATAAGGGCCTCCTGCCTGGCACACGCACGCCCCTCACCCACCACCCCCAGTAGATATCAACTTAACCAGCCCACTCATGCGTATCCGGCTTCGAAAAACACTCAGTCTGTCAGCTTCTGTTACACCCCTCTATTTCTCTCACTCTCTCTTTTTCCCCTCACCCAATCAGCTGTATATCGCACATCTGAAGCCCGGGAGGTGTAAATTAAAGACAGTGATGTGTCCTGGGTGGCTGCATTCCAAAAAAATGTCTTCACTCAACTGAGTAAATTTTTTTAAGAGTGTAGCCTACTTAACATTTAAATTTGACATCATTATTTTTCTAATGATGAGGTTTACATTGAAATGTAAAATTCAAGTTTTAAAAGTTTTAAAAACAATGCATAATAATGTCACATATTAAAACATTGCAACACAATTTAGGTGATTTAAAGTCGGCATTAAATAAGATGGACCTATTTACTTTGCTAGCACACATTTCTAGTCTTGTGGTGAACAATTAGTCTGTGCACGTTTATACTCTTTAATTACTCTTGTTAATAGTCTTTGATCGAAATCTGAAAATTTGCTTCCGCTCTAGAATGGTGTTTCTTCTCTGATGACGTCAGTTTGAATGCTTGGGTTGAATATCCTTAACCACTCCCCTCCATCCATCAGTCTGCTATGAGGCCCCGTTTACACGAAGGGAAAACGCAGATATTTCCCTGCGGTTTGGCCTCTCGTTTACACGAAAACCCCCGTTTTTATCACAGAAAACGATTATTTCTAAAAACTCCGGCCAAAGTGGAGATTTCTGAAAACGCCGGTTATGTGTTGCCGTGTCAACTGGGAGAAACGGGGTTTTAGGTTCTCTCGTGTCGATTCTGAGGATTCTGATTGGCTTTATCCTTCTCCCTACACTGCTGTGCCGCCCATCGGTTTGGCATAGTTATGATGGCGCTCGCGGCGTATTTATGCGGGTGTGTGCACGATGTTATTATTGAAAATGGAGGGGAGGAAAATATTCGTTTCTCTAAATACCCGGCTATGTGTAAACGTAGCCTGAGCATAGACTTTCTATGAGCATGGAGTGTGGAGTATCCCTTTAATTCACTTTTGTGTTGGTTTCAAGAGAGAGACTGGAAGGTTGCAGCTTAGCTATGAGCGAGCTAAAATAAAACATGCCCTCTATTCAATATTCTGTTTCACTTGGAAATACCTAACAAAAGTTGGTTGCAACTTCTGGTTCACAGGTACTTTAAAGCAACACTATGTAACATTGTTTACCTTAAAATAATGTTTCCAAAATCTTATCAGTGGTTCATCAAGTCGTAACAGGGTGAAGGCACTTCTGCCAGAGCCTGACGGGGTCTGTATCGCTTTTACTGGCACTACGTAACTTCGGGGTTCGGGTAGTAACCCGACCACAAAAAGAACTACAAAATTCGACTGCTTTACGTCAAGCGCTACAATAGTCATTATTTCGTTTTTCTTCGTTTCTGATGTCGCAATACATCATCCTTTCATGAAATCATGTAACATACTCTACCTTGTCTGTGGACATTGTTCATTCTAAAGCCGGTGCTGGATAAAAATTGATATTGGCAATTTAAAATGCCCTTGATTTAACTTACGATTATATTTTTGAGACAGCATTCAAGACATGCGTCCTTGATGGCTACATTCCAAAAATGGCTTCCGTCAACCAAGTTTTAAGAGTGCAAGAGAAATTGAGACAATTTCTAATGCATGCAAACAGTTACGTTGGAATTTTCATGGCAATTTTAAAGAATTACAATTTAAAGGTATAGCGGAGGATTTTCTTTTTCCGGGTGGATCATCAAGACTATTGGTCCTCCTAGTTGTCAATCATTCTGGTGATATGTTTACGTAAGGCCGTCGTACGTGCTCGTCCCTATGTAGTTTTCACTTTCAGGTGTATTATGTGTGATGAGTTACGGTGTCAGCCATTCCTTTGAAAATGGCTGAGGGTCGAAAGAGAAAAATGTATACGAAGTGTATGATAAGAAGAGAAAGGCCGCAGAATATAGAAACAAGACCAGAGTGATTTTGGGTGAATATGTCACACACTTGCGTGCACTAAAAGCACAGGTTGGGCTTCCCACTGATGCTGCAGTCGCAAAGATTCTACTAGACAGGTAAAGTTTGTCTTGCTATTTGGAGAAATCCATTTAAAATCACTGCTAGTAAAAGTTAATGTAAGCTACGATTAGCGATGCTAGCCCTGGAGAGGGCGGGTCTTCTCTAAAATTCGGAAAGATCCTCCGCTATACCTTTAAAAAGTTAAAATGTCATTTTCAAACTTACATTTAAAATTCCCGATTTAAAAATTCTAAAGTTAACGGTATGTAATTTCAGCTTACACCCCTATTACAGAATTTGCAAAAGGAATTGCAAAATGGGTCTGCAAACAAAAGGCCACGCCCCAAGCTCATGTCATTGGTCCAGCCACAGCTGCTATGCCAGGCTGATTGGGATGCTGAAACAAACAGTGCAATGTTTTGATAACACTGCAGCGTTTACACTTTTAGTGTGAATCAACCTACAAATGGCTTACTTATAGTTGTCTCTCTTCATATTAAGCATGATAGGAGTAAGTATTAAACATCAAAAAATAATCACACACACTTATATTTTACGTTTACATATCACACACAAATAATCACACACACTTAAATTTCTCATTTACATTCCACATTTCATATCCTTAAATTCCATGTAAATGCTTTCTGCATACAGTTCCTTGAGGTCTATATCCAATAGGATATATACCCAGGGTATTTAATTGTATTTACTGTAGGTTTAGCTATACACTCACATAGTACCATGGAACTGAATTAAACCTCATTTTGCTAGAGCACATTTAGCCACTTCAAGCTGTACCCTCATAATTGATCTGTCAAAAGGCTTTGTCTTACATTTTCGAAGTCTCTGCTTCAGTGCTTTGAAAATTCATGGAAATTCAGGCAACACAGAACAAGACCAAAATGCTAACGACAAAAATCCATGCGAAGCTGTCTGACCAAGTTTAATCGCACCCCTCCAGAGCCGAATGTGATAGAAAAGCGGCTCAGTTGACTCAAAGAGCTGAGAGTAACTCTGGGAGTGTAAGAATAAAGGGATACATCACCCTGCAGTCTTTCCCGTTTTTGAATCAAAACAGCAACGCTGCTGCATTTCCAGCATGTACGCTGCTCAATAATTCAACTGTTTGTACCTGTGAAGTGACGGGGTCTCATTCCGAGGCCCTAAACTAATGTATAATTAAATGGCAAGCCACATGAAAGTGCATATGAAATCAAGTCATGATCTCCTTATAGATTCAGCCTGCCGGAACCATAATGGCACCACCTGGAATGTTTGATTTATTTTGCCTAGTAGATTCATTCGGAAATGCAAGAAAAAAAAATGTTGATGATGCTTGCCAAGTCATTTGATTACTTTTATTCTTAAACTCAAGAAAAGTTTGTTTACTGTGTTGACGTATTTTCTATTGGAACACAAAGTTTGATGAGGCATATCAAAGGTTTTTTTTTTCGTTTGTTTTTGCTAACATTAGCAAGTAGCACTAGGCTGAATTCAAATGAGCATACTGACATTTTGCCATACATATAGTATAAGAAAGTAAAAGTAATATGGTATTTTGAAGTCAGCAGCAGGTGATATCGACTGCAACAGTGCCCTCCCACTGGTTCCCAAAGTTTTTTCCATTAGGATTGTTAAAAAGTCTTCATCAAAACGTTATAAGCCATGAACCAGACCAAGCAGCTGAGGTGAATCACATTACACATTTTGATTTGAACTAGAAAAGTATTTGAAAACCAGACCAAAAGGCATAAGTACAAGACTGTGTACTTTTATTGGTCAATCTGGCGTAGTCTGCTTGTTTTGATTCTCTGATTAGTGGAGATCATTCTGCAGAATCATGGTTTCTTCAACAGATGTTTTAAATCAGTGAAACACACTGAGGACTTCAGCAAAAGCATTGATTAACAACCTCACAGTAGGTCTGTCTTTAGAGGTGAAAATAATTTCTAGTTAAAAAAATAATTTCCCCTTTAGAGAAAATGAATGGAAACCCGACTGATGCATCTTAAGTAGAACACCCTGGTACAACATTCCAATCAACCAATCAGATTTGAGGGATTTTTTTTTAAGTTAATGTCAAGTTTAGGCTTACAACAAGGGTTAGGGGCTTCTACACCATTCTTATTCACCCATCAAATTCCTTATTCTATGGATAAATTAGGGATAGGGTGACGGCCATGTTTTTGGACAGGAATGTTATTTCAGGATCAACAATAGATGCTAATACAGGAAAATGTCTTACTTGGCAAAATCACAGCGACTGTTGCACTCTATAGGGCTTTTCACAGTGTGCTTAACCCCAGGTTATCGTCACCCGCTTTTAACCCCGGGGTAAAGGAATGTTTCACACTCATTTAAAAGCAGGGTTAGTGCCGCTTTTTACCCGGCGTTATGACCCTGCAGGGTTTTTGCACTGGTATCCTTGTTCAGTGTGAAACGATGCAGTGTTAGAATGTTACAGCAAATGCTTAGCAACCGTAACCAATCACGTGCCTCGTTTTCACATGCTTTGAACAGTCACAGAAACACCGCACATTGAATAAACCGTAGTTTTTAGCGTTTGAGGAGGAAAATGTAAAATGGTGATAGAAAACACGACAATTGGAGTGAAGTATCATTTTCATTCTTACCTTTATAGCCTAGTCCGAAAAGTCAGTTCAGAATAAACTTGATAGTACAGTCGGCAATATATAATATGAGGATGTGCAATGCTAGAGGCAATATGTAAACATGACGTATACGCCGTTCGTCCAATCAGTGACAATGACACAGCATATGAGGACATTAACCCATGGTTTAGGAATGTCCGGTGTGAAACGTCAGTTTAGGAATATCCCAGGATTAATTGTTAACCACTGTGTGAAACGTGAAGGTTTACAATGAACCATTGTTAACTATTTCAAGTGTGAAAAGGCCTTATTAGGGGGAGTGATCTTTTCATTATAGAGAGCATTTGATTGGACAAAAGATTTGTGGTGAGTCATTAATACGTTTGGAATATTTTCCCAGAAAACAAAGTCTGCTGCATATCTGCTTAAAGTCATAGACTAGCATATAGCTAACACTGTAAACTAATAGCCACAAATATCAGAAGGTTTTTCTTCTCTTCTTGGGCCAATGTTACAAGCTTTTTTTGTCAAGACATTGAATGACATTAAATCCTTATGTCACAATAGCTAAACATGTCTCTCTTTGGTTTCAAATCAAGCCTATGTTCCCAATATTTTGGAAGTGCGGAAACAAGCATGACAGACGCAGGTTATATCTAGTGCTGCTCAGATCTTTGCATCTGTCCTACACAGAGTTGTAATATCTCCACCTTGCAGGCAGCAACAGGGGCGGCTTAGAGCCGTGTGCTTTCCTCTGAGCTGACTGTGAAGTTAAGACGGTAGTGTCAGTCCTTCTTTTCTGTCTTTCCCCCCCTGAAGAACGAGTGTGTGAGGTTGGTAAGTGAACGCATTACGCCGGGAGCTGGGGGAGTCAGATAAGAACCTCAAAGCAGATCTATACGTCCGAGAGTGAGCAGGCAATCCGGAGAATAGGAAGTCGACGAATCCTATGGATTTCGCGGCACGGATTTTCACGAGGAGTGTGTAACGAGCTACTGAGTCGTCCTATTAGCATAATGTTGATGATCAAAGTGGAGAAGTAGATAAATGGCAGAGCATTACTCTGGTTAAATCTCTTTTCTGAAGGAGCCAGATGCCTCTTTTGCATCAGATGGTTGTAAAAGTAATGCCTCATTTCACATGTTCATTCCCCAAAAATTGAATCGACTCGCATTCCGACTGCAAGAACACTTAATTTCAGTCAATTGGTAATAAACAGCGTGAGTTTTAATTGATTTCACCACAAGCTGAGAGCAGTTCAAAATAGTGTTCATACAGATAGTCTTTTTCTCAACTATTGTTTTGCAATTACTTTCCATATACAAGGCGCTATGTGACTCAAGTCCGTGTTGTCATTTCATTTCACCATTTCTCTTGCCCCCCTCTGTGCAAACAAAAAGTTCTGGTGTGAAACGATGACAGTCTAAGAAATATGAGGAAACAGTAATAGTCGTGAATTCCTGTTATGACGCCATATCTATGATTACCTTTAGTCAGTCTGAAATTTTTATGTAACGTAGACACGTGAGACTAAACATCATATTTTTTAGTGTGAGCGACAGATTGCACTTTAGCAATGGAATAATCGCAATGTTTAGCAAATAGCACCTGCAGCTTAAGTGGTTTGCCGAAACGTTATTTGAGCCGATAGTGTTTAACCAATTCATAAAAATGAATAAAGATGTCGATTTGGATAGAATACAAGTACATGCACTTTTAATGGCCTGACCATCAAAGACTCCTTTTCATGAATTTTCAGTATGTCTCTGCCATTAGGTGAATACATGGCTGATCAAAAATGAAAACAAAAAGACCCCAGCTCCCTCATACTGTATAATTAATCACACAGTACAAGAGTAATTTAATGATGGAGCTCATTTGCTTCAGATCCACATCAATATTGAAGAAAGATCACTTATCCCAAGCCTAAACAACTGAACGACAGGCTCCCGTGACAGGAAATGACAGCGTACCCTGGATACAGTCAGTGCTGGTTTTGGGGTTTGGGTTAGGGAGGGGTCAAGGCGCGCGCGCGCCACACACACACACACACACACACACACACACACACACACACACACACACACACACACACACACACACACACACACACACACACACAGTTCCCCTGAAGAATGGAAGCACTGTGTCACGGCCTCCGGTTTGCTAACCAGGGCTGGGTCTTTAACAGGGAGGGGCTCTGGGCGCCTCCATTTAAAATATATGAAAGTAAATAGGAGGTCAAAAATAGAATCTGTGGTCTTTAGGAAGCACCACAGAAAAAAAGTAGAGAAAGAGAGAGGAGGCAATAAAGGGAAGTTGAGAAATTCAGAGTAATGTAATATTTCAGTCTGCTGCGCCCCGAAGAAATTAAAATCACATGTGGTCATGCAGAAAAATATACTCATTGTCAAGCATGATGTTTTACAGTAATCTATATCTGTACATTTTTAGTGATATTCAAGTGGATTTAACAATATTATTAATATTCTGCTTCTAAATACTGTTTGGTTTAGTATTTCAGTTATATCCACCTTATTTTTCAATGCCGAAGCGAGCGATTTGCTGTGCAAGACTTCATTAGCCGCTATAAGTAAATAACTAGAAGAATAACAAAGCTGTTGTTGTTTAAAAAAACTATTTGCACTGCAAACCAGTGTTTATGATTATGATAATACATTTAAAATCATATAACACATACAGTACCTGTTTGCAACATCTATCAGCATAACTGACTGTTTTTGTACAGATTAAATAACTGTAAGCGACTGAGATCGCCCGCTCTTACGTTAGAAATAAAGTGGATGTGCTAAAAAGTAATATGGTAATAGTTATCGTGTTAAATACATGTGTTATTAACCATAGGGGCCATTTACGGAAAACTTTTTATGCATCTTTTTATGCATTCTTTTACACAACAATAGCATTTTGCAGGTCTCTGTGTAAACTACAAAAACACTAATTTGTGAAAACGTTGACCACATGTTCGGCCTATAGGCGCATATTGTTTCTTTACAAAGTAACATTGCCATCTACTGGCCGGGCATGAATAATACAGCGTTTTTTATCGGTTTTCGCAGATCTGTGGGAACGAGGATTGTTTGGCAGCGTTGTCGTCTGTATGCAAACTTTTCAAGCGCAAAGGAAAAACTTTTCTGTTTTAGTACATTGATGTTGTGTAAACATACTTTTTAACATGTCAGAAGCTATATTTTGTACATGTACAAGCATAAGGCTTGTACTTAATGAATTTTCCTGATAAAATAAAGTTGTGAATGAAAAATTGTGTTCTAATATTTTTGTTATGTGGTGAAGTAATACCATTAATTAGCACAGTGCACAATGCACAGCAACATTTGCAGTAAAATGTGTTACATTTTTTTTACTGTGAGGCACTTATGATGGAAATAAAAGGGGCCAAACTATAAACGTTAAAATTCTCAGTTTCAATAGTAGTCACTGTAACATGAAAAAAGAATGCTAACAAAACAGTGTAGTAATATTTGATTTTGTTTCAGTGTCATGACAACGCCTAAAACCTAAAAAGCGATTGCAAAAATTGAGAACAACTTCCCAGCTTCCAAAGTTTTAACAGAAGAATTAATGCAAGAGCTTTTATAAAATAATAAACTTCATATTTAAATTTCCAAAAATTGGCGTAATTGACTATTGTAACTGCGTCATCGTGACCTCGATTGAGCTTAAAGGTGGGGTATGTGATTTGGAAAACGACCGGCAGATTTTAAAAATATACAATTCAAATGGTCGTACCTTCTTTCCTCCAACGCTGGCCCTGACTCCACCCATTCGAAGAACATGGACGCGCAATCATGCACGAGCGAAAACTCAGATGCGCGAGAGATTGTAATGACGATTTACTACTAATCATGTAACTGGCTTTACTGACGAGATGCGCATGCGTCACAAGCTTTGAGTATGCGCACGACGGGGGTCACGCGCACTGGGGGGAGGGGGGGTGTTACGGCCGTTTGATTGATGAACTTACTGTCCAATGATTCTAGGTGGTCTTGGAAATGATTGGCTGGAGTTTTTCGAGTCCTGCCCGTTCCACAGATGATTAAATTGCTTAATTTTCATTTCAGTGCTTCTAACTCAGTGGCTGTAAGTGGGTTCGGAATAGGATTTCAAGTTATTTTGAAAAAATGGACAAAAAAGAGAATCACATACCCCACCTTTAACTTGTATTGACATAGAACATAAACTGTATTTTTAAATAATCCATTTAATGCTTACACTAATGTTTCCAGTAACAAAGAGAATTTAGATTCGGATAAAAAAACAAAACAAAAAAAAAACAGTTTCTCGTTCCTGCTTTACACTCTCAGACAAAACAAGATGTTGAATCATTCATTACAGTAAAGTGGAACTAGTCATCTTTCCAAACTTGCTTACTCAGAAATGCATGACGAAGAAATTTCTGCTTCGCATGACAATGAAAATAAATAGTAGCTGTAGACAACTGCAGGGTGTTCATGGATAAACGGAGGTGGTGTTGATTTGCTGGCTCGTCCCGTATTTCATGAAAACAGTTGTTTAGGTGTTATTAACTGTTTCTGTGAGGGCTTCTTTATTGTATTACTACGTCAATCGAAATTAGCCCTCACTTTCACTAGCGCTAGATGTTTAAGAAGACAACCAGATTAGTTGTAGGTCCACACGCAAGTCCTCATCTTGGTTTGCCGCCTGTCTACTATTATTAAAACGTGACAAACCCCCAAACACGCTCTAGCATGTGAAGCGTAAGCCACCTAGCATAAACGCTGGCAGCGATTTTTACCCAGCACGATGCTATCAGTCCTGGCAGCTGCGTTGTGCTAGCAGGCGCCATCCAAAACACGAAGGCTGGGGGGGTGGGGGGGTGGAAGGCAGAGCATGCAGAGAGGATGTGGAAGTGGTTAAAACCGTTGAGGCCGTGGTTGAGGAGGTAGTGTCATGCGGCCACTGCTGGAAACAGTCGTTAACTGGGTGTAAAAGTCACTATTTCGTTCATAACAAAACAGAGATGAGACAGAGAAGTACAGGCTATTCTTTTAGCCAGCCGGTGGTGAGAAAGACTGGAGGTTCATTCTGAAAATAGGCTAGCTAACAAGTTCACATACATGTTTTGCTTTATAAATGACTGCCTGGAATGACACATCACACTCACAATAACACACACTCTTGATTCTCGAACAAATTAATTTGATGCTTTCCACCAACAGGGTGAAAAATTCAAACTTAAAATTAAATTTTGTATTCTGTTTATACAATTATGTATACATAGATTTTTTTTAACAAAATTGAAAAGAAGAGCTTACAGGTAAATATTATAAATGTTGTTGTATTTGTATTTTGCTATTCATTATTATGATTTATGTGACTTTGACAGACTTTTTTCTAAAAAAATAACAAAAAAAAAACCCCAGAAAAGTAGCGAGTAACAGGGTTGCAAATTTAGCCTGAAGTAAGCTAGTTTGGGATTCAATGTTGTAGTTTATAGTGATTAATTATAGGAATTGAATGTTTGTTTGACCATTTTTATTACAAAAAAAGGGTAACAGGTTTGAGGATGTCAAAAATTGTTAAATAACTTTAATGAGGTCAATACCTCTAGGGTGGGACAGGCAAAATTTCCAGATTTAAGAGGGAGATACAGGCATTTTATGCGTTTATATGCATTTTATGCAACCCTGTTACCACAATTTAAAACATATTTTGAATAGTTTGAAACTCTTGATGTGGTGATTGTGCAACTTCGAAGTGATAAACATTGAATAAACAAAAAAATTACATTTACCTATTTACCTAAAAAAACTAAAAAACACAGTTGCAGGTAGGGTTGCAAATTGAGCCTAGAAGTAAGCGAGATTGGGATCCAATATTAGCTTGTAGTAACCGATGGAATTATAATTCCTATACATTTTTGTTTTCTATTTTTATTGCAATAATTTGGGTAACAGGGTTGAAAGTGTTGCAATTATGACATGTGATTTTAATAGTTAAAGTCGAGACAGACAAGACCTCTAAGGAGGCCAGGGACAGGCCAAAATCCACTTAAATAGGAGAGGCATTTACAGGCATTTGATTTGTTTAGGCTAATTTTATTTTAAACAAAGTAATCAGACACCAAAGCGTACCTCAGCGTACGAAGATAATTTCACACCTCCACCTTCCTTGTGGCTTCAGGGTTAGTCATATCGACAGAGGGAAGGTGCTAGCTTGTCTGAGGCGTTGGATAAGCTCATTTGAAGACCATCACAGGCTCAAGAAATAAAAGTAGGATGATTGCGTAAAGGAGACGATTAAAACGAGAACCGTAAGAGCCTACTTCTCTAAACCTGATCTCGACAGGAGGCTATCAGAGAACTCTTAATCCAAAGCTCGGATTGATCCGTGACTCCCTCACAGGTTTTGATTTTGCAGGACGCCATTCATCACAGACAAGTGAGAGGGATCATACTGTATAATTAGACCCACGTCCTTCCATATTCGAAACCACCTCAGGCCTCTCGTCTTAAGCTTAAGATATTGAGGGTAATTGGCCTTTTCTGATGTATGTTAATCCAACGTTGAAGAAACACAGTCCTTAACGTTGCGACGCCTGATTGATGGATAAGAATTCGCCTCCTTAACGTTTTCTTTCACACGTCGCATTCGTATCCATATTTTTTTGACCTTGCGTAGCAGTCAATTTAAAGGTCAAACGTGTCATTTCCGTTACCTCAAAGTCCCAGCCCACTCGCCATTGGCCAAAAATACGCAAATTGGCGCATTACATAACTTGTTTCATTTCATGCATGACAAAATCACCCAGACTGAAATTATTTTCAGAAATAATGAACCATTAATCCTACAAAACCGAACCTGTCTTCTTGAATATGACTTTATTTACTGTGGAACCAGCATTATCTTTCTCTGGGGCAGAGGATGTCACATGAATGCAGGGAGGCTTGTTTGACTCGTGTGTACACCCCCCCAACGCTCCTGGGGGCGAGCGACGCATCAGCAGTCGTGCATGGCCTACATGCTCACTCAAGCACACTGCAGTGTGGATACAACCTTGCCTCTCTGCAACTGTCCGGCCTCTTATATACATTTCCCTTGCTTTGTGCAGAACCTGGGGATTTCTTGCTTTTTGTGATGCAACAGTCGGAGAAATTTCTCACAGAATTGCCTGCGTGTTCCTAAGAAAACCGTATAGTCACACAGGATATATAAACTGTATTTGGCTTTTGAGAGACAACCAAATGAACCACAGCTCCCACTAAATTAGAATATAGTTATTGTTACAATAACAATAAAAGTGTGGTGACGTTTTTAGTACTAGTAAAAAAAATTTTTTTTTTGATTAAAACATATTTTAATGGAAAACTGTATTGTACATTTAATTAATAAATGATGAAAATATAATATTTCAAAAATAATACAAAACTATAAAATATATATATAAATATATATATATATATATATCTTAACAGTCAAACGTGTAAATTATAATACATTTAATGTAACAAATTAAACCAAAGGACAAACATACTGAATGACTCTTATATCAGTGAGATACTACCATTTGATTTTTTTTTTTTTTTCAGTTTTAGTTTTTATAGTACATCAAGTTCACCTAAGAGAAAATGAGATTGGCTTTATTGGCAACTAGCTGAAAATTGTTATTTTATCATAGTTATAATTTATTTCAAGTAACAAAACTGTCTTTGTTAACTATAATAACCCTGGTTTAAAGGCAATATTGTATTAAAAGGGATAGTTCACCCAAAAATGAAAATTCTGTCAGAAAGCTCTTGGATTTGATCAAAAATATGTTCATTTGTGTTCCGAAGATGAACGAATGTCTTACAGGTTTGGAATGACATGATGAGGGTGAGTAAATAATGACAGAAATGTTATTTATGGGTGAACTAAAAACTAACCCTTTAACTTATTAGTGATATTAGCTATAATAATAATAAAAATCACTATATATTGTTTTTGGTGTAAACTAGCTACCACTGTAAATCTGTACTGGTTTGTATTAAATAGTTTAAATAGTCAGCACAGCCGCATGTACAACAATGGTTGAAGGTCTCAAAATGAATCATATTTACTCTTTAAATAACATTGCCGTAATTCTCAGTCTGGGAGGCATGACATAACACATTGAATCCTCTCGCTGTTGTCCTTGCCTTGGAGATCTTTCTATTTTAACCCCAGGTCTGAGTGACAGCTCAGCCCGCGGTGGAGCTTCATTTCGTACCTGAGTCATGTACACTGGAAAACCACCCTCTTTAACCACAAGCTCAGTAAGCTTAGCATTCATCCACTGACTATCATGTGCAGTTTCCTTCAAATGTTTAAATAGGCTATGTGTTCGGATAAAATGGTTCAAAGTTCTCGATCAGTAATAAAAAGGGCGAATTTATTCAAACTAGCATGCTACTATTACTAATTCTGCATTATGTGTATTGTGCATAGGATCCATACTGTATAAAACATAGCATGCAGAGTTGGCTACTGCATGTATACCACAATGCATTACACTTTTTTACGTTTCAAATAACTGGAAGTAACTTTTTAATATCCGATTATTATTTTAGTGTATTTAGTTTTGTACACTGTAATAAATGATATGATCAATAATTTATGACAACATATGCTACATTGCTTAACACATTCAAATTAAAAAGTTAAGCAATTTTCAATTTTCTAATTTTTTAAGTCAGCTTAATGTAATTTAAGTTGAAATTACTTAAAAACTTTAAAACTCGCCCTATTTCCCCCCGTTTTCTGTGAATCCTTTACTTAAAGTGAAAAAAGACACTTAGAATATTAAGAATAAACACAAAAAACAGCAGCACTTTTGTAAAATACTGATGGGCTGATTAAATGACATGCCCTGGTTATGACAATATGTCCTTTAATGATATTTAGACATTAATTTCAGCTAACTAATCAGTTTATGAATCAGAGTTTGGGTGCTGCCAATTATTCTGATGCATTGCAATAAGCATTTCATTACATTTCTACATTCAATTAAAAAACTGTAGTGCAGTGAAAGAATTGGGAAGCCATGCCTGCAATGGAGTAGTTCACTAGTTAAAATGATTATTAGTGGATTAGATGCCATAATTTCATTCATGTAAAAAGCATATAAAAAGTATACACTAAGGTAAAAAGGATGTAACAAAATATTTCTTTTACATCCCATCGCATAGATAGTCCACATTCTGCACAAAAGTCACTCCATCAGCCCGAGGCGGATATATCTGTGCCATCTCCCACTTACACCAACAATTCAAAGCAGTGTACAAGGGCCTATAGACAGTCAATGGCAGACTTATCATCAGAGTAATCGGATGATCCAACTGTGGTTATATTCTGCCAGCTGCCTGAATGAGAACAGAATCTCTCTGTGCTGAAGCTCAATATTTGGCTTCACCAGCAAAGCACATTGTTGCCTCAAGACAGTGCTAAGAGTGTTTAGGATTTGCTTAATGTGCCAGTATTTAATGCATATCTTCATAAATGTTGAGAGAAATGTATGGAGAGAAAAACCGTCTCTGCAGGAAAAAAGAAAATCCTTATACATACACTTACCTCCCATTTTAGGTACACTTTGCTAGTACCGAGTCTTTTTTATTTTCAGAATTGCCTGAATTCTTCATGGACTAGATTGAACAAAGTGCTGTAAGTGTAAACATTCCTCAGAGATTTTGGTCCATATTGACATGATAGCATCACGCAGTCGCTGCAGATTTGTCGGTTGCACATGCTTGCTGTGAATCTCCTGTTCCTCCACATCCCAAACGTGCTCTGTTTGATTGAGATCTGGTGACTGTGGAGGCCATTTGAGTTGGGTGAACTCACTGTCATGAAACCAGTTTGAGATTATTTGAGCTTTGTGACAAGGCGCGTTTGTGGTAATCAAGGGATAAACATGGTCAGCAACAATACCCAGGTAGACTGCCAAGAAAATATCCCTCAGACCATTACACCACCAGCCTAAACTGTTGATACAAGGCAGGATGGATCATGCTCATGTTGGTTACTTCATGTTGTCTGAATGTTGCAGCAGAAATCAAGACTCATCAGACCAGGCAACATTCTTCCAATCTTCTATTGTCCAGTTTTGGTGAGCCCGTGTGAATTGTAGCCTCGGTTTCCAGTTCTTATCTGACAGGTGTGTCGCAGGTGTGTCTTCTGCTGCTGTAGCCCGTCTGCTTCAAGGGTGGACGTGTTGTGTGTTCAGAGATGCTCTTCTGCTGACCTCGGTTGTAACCAGTGCTTATTTGAGTTGCTGTGGTCTTTCTATCAGTTTGAACCAGTCTGGTTATTCTCCTCTGAACTCTGACATCAACCAGGCATTTTCGACAGATCACAGAACTGACACTCACTGGATATTTTCTCTTTTTCAGACCATTCTCTGTAAACCCTATATGGTTGTGTGAGTGAAAATCCCAGTAGATCAGCAGTTTCTGAAATACTCAGACCAGTCCTTTCTGGCACCATCAACGTCACTGAAATCACCTTTCTTCCCCATTCTGATAATCAGTTTGAACTTCAACAGATCGTCTTGACCATGTCTACATGCCTACAAGTTACTGCTATGTGATTGGCTGATAAGATATTTGTGTTTTAAGCTCAGTTAAAGGGTTTTAGTTCACACTAAAATGAAAATGAAGTCATAATTTACTCACCCTGGTGGTGTTATAATATTGCCACATGCTCATCTTTCATTTTCAGACCACAAAAGAAGATTTTTTTTGAAAATGACAACACAAAATACAATCACATGTACCTTCTCTGAGATAAATATATCTGGATGTTCTTCACGACAAGACGTTATTGCGTTCTACGTCAGCTGTCATTCTGACTGTCATCTGACAACAAGAGTTCCGGTTTGGAGATATTCAACTTAGTGGAGAAAGTACATGTCATTTCTAGGGATTACATTTCATGTCACCTATTTATTAATATTGATTTCTCACAACTTGTGTGCTTTTTCTGGATGAGCGGAGTGACTGCGGTGTTAAGATGGTGCATGGATGGCGTAAATTTGTAGGCCAATCTGCAGTTAGCATCAGACTGGTTCTCTCAAGAAAAACCCAATAGGATTTTTCCATAGACCTTTGGATTATCGCAAAAAACAAGCTCTGTGATCAACAAAAGTTAATGATACTTAAACATTTTGTCCATCATGAATTTTGAAGCCTAAATACAATCACCAGAACTAAAAAAAAAACGAATGGAACGAACAACACCACGGTCCTACGACTTCAATGTCACTATCAATACGCTTTCGACAACTCTTTCAGTTTTTATCTAAATGTTCCAGAAATTGAGTTAGAATAGTTTGTAAGAGCGTGATTATAAGCATAAGGCTGTAAAAGCGGTCTTAGTTTACCTGTTAGGCATGATGACGTTTAATGTCCCTGACAGCCACTGTAGTCCCATTTAGCCACTTGTTAGCAAAACGTAACAGTTTAAAAAAAAACACGAACGGAACAATACTGATGTATTTAAAGGTACAATATGTAGGATTTTTGCGGGTAAAATATCCAAAAGCCACTAGGCCAATGTTATATATTTTGTTTAGTTGATTACTTACAATATCCCAAATGTTTCCAACTATTTGTAAATCGTGAGAAAATTGCATTTTAACCAAGGAAATGGGGCGTGGAGCAGGGGTGAAGAGTCGCCAGTCAATGGCGTCATATCCGCGTTACCCCTGGTTTCCGCCAGGTTTGACCTCGTACTGCAATAGTAACCATGGCGACAGACGTTGACAACTGGGTTATGCCCGTTATGCCTAGCAGGACGCTCACGCTGTTGTTTTGATCAAACATTATGGACAATGGCAAGCAGACTTTGAGACAAAAAGAGGACTAAAACGAAGATCAACATCTTTCGAGATGCCGAGAGCTCCACGTCTGTGACTAACTTCGAATTGACAGAGACGCGAGTGTTGCATGTACTTTATTAGAGAGGTGAGCAAATGTACACAAAACTAATCAATGTTATTTAGTTCAACATGATGAAATGTTAAATATGATCTGTATGTTATTCTAATGTTGATCTAGCTTACTTAGCTTACTCTAGCTAAATGCCGTTTAGTGTGATAGTGTAACTGTTAGAGCATGTGAAACAGCACTGCGTTACCTCAAGTTTAATTAGTCTAATAAACGACCAGTGTGAGTATTAATTCAGCACTTGCGTGTAGTTCGGTAGAATAAAATGTTCTGATTCTTTATATCCGCGGGACTCACGTTGCGTGTGGCGCTGGTATACGTCTAGCAATGTTAAAAACATCAATGTATTCACTCATCCATAAAAGATCCATCAGCTTGACGACAAGATCCATAATCACTCTTAATGCAGAATATACGTCATCAATATACGCCTTTGTTATCGTAAGAGGTTAGCAACCCCTGGTGGCGAAAAATCCTACATATTGTACCTTTAATGTCGTAGAATAAACCATGAAAGTATCTTGAGCTTGTGTTCACCTTATTTCAGGCATTTAACCTAAAACCCATTCAAATAACCCATTAACTTCAGGACGATGGAATCAGAGGGGCTAAAATGTTAACTCTTTTCTGGGTTTTTGGCCTACAAAAAAATGTTATACCCGAACTACTCCATAAAGTCTATAGAGTCACTTTAAATTCTGCAATTGATTAACATACCAGTAAATTGTTGTTAAAAATGACATACAAATTATTGATTATAAAAACAACCCAGCTAAAACCCTCAAGATTCAGGTTTTTATAAACTTTATATGGCGTATCCTGAAAAGCTGAACACCTCTCGCTGTTTCCAGCAGCCCTCAGATGTAGGCTACTGCACAGATCTCGCTTTGGGTCAATGCCTCTCATGGCTGCCTGCTTTCATGTGCTCGCTCAGAGGCTCCGGGGCCAACTGACCCAGTCGTCCTGAAACTCACTTCCTGTTGTTGGCTCTCAGGCCTCTGGGCGGTCTCTTCTCATATCACCCATTATGGCACGGGTTAGTCAGGAGTAGATACGCGTTTGATTTTTTTAAATGAACAAATTAAGGCAAGAAAATGGTATAGGATAGGATGTATAAGCTTAATGTTAATTTTTTTTTTTAAAATAATTAATTAATCTAACAGGGAACGTTCTCAGAACATCAAAATTATGAAAATTAACGCCAATAGAACGTTCATTCAAAGTTATCTGGGCTTAGAAAAAGTCTTTCAAGTCTTTCTGAAATGGTTCAGTTAGACGTTTGTATAATGTTTTTTAAACGTTACTACAGTAACTACAAAGAACATTCAAAAGTAACGCTCCTTAAATGTTTGAAAAATGATAAAATGGAACGTTCCCATAATGCTTTCTGTAATGTTCGCAAAACCAATAAACAAAAAACATTGAAAAACGAAAACATCAGAAATAACGCTTTCATAACTTAACGGCGAAACTTCCTAGAACATACTTTTATTAGCTGGGATTCTGAGACCACATGGAAATCTGGGAATTAATATTATGAAAAAAAATCGTAGAGATTTCACAGTAGGTAACTAATCCCATGTTAAAATTTCTATTTAATCTAACTTTTCTGTCACTTTGTTATGCTTATAATATAATCCACAGTAAATCAATGCACAATATTTATATTTATTAATAAATATAGTCTTAGGGTTAGGTGTGCAGTACAGAAGGGTCTCCTATAAGACTTCAGTTGGTGGTCTTTTTCTGACTCACGTACTGTATGATTTTCTATATATACCAGGTCAAAATATACATGTGCATTTAACATGTTTACCACAGAAAATGTATGGAATGTATTTATAGTCTTTATGGAAAAGCTTTTGGATTCGAGCCCAGTTCCCCACATGCTCGTAATTTTTTAATGCGAGAATAAAACCGTTTTACCCAGCAGGACTTTAAAAAAATGCTTGCTCAAATGATCTTTACCGACACTAAAAGGGTCTCCACATGGGCGTTTAGGGGAACAGAAACGTCAGAAACATCTTTTCTCTTGTCCCACAGAACAAGAGTGGCAGAGTCTGTTTCGATTTGTTGCTTTGCTTTTAAGACTTCTTCGGTTTCTTTATGTGGTCTGAAGAAAGGGTCACAGACAGTCATAATTAGGAAAAGCCTTTGAACAAAGAGCTGTGTGCAGACCTAAAAGGATAGTTCTTCTTTCCTCATGTTGTTTGTCTTTGTCCATACAGCTAAAGTGAAAACTACATTGGACCCCATTGACTTTCATTACAGTAACAGTTGAAAACAGTTCCACAATAAATTAAGGCTACGTCTACACTAATCCAGATATATTTGAAAACACATCTTTTTATGTACGTTTTGGCCTTTGGTCTATACTGAGACACTGTTTTTGCATTGTATTGTGGACTGTGAAAAACAGTATTTGAAAACCATGATGCATGTTCAGTCATGTGACACAGTACTAATTGATATGTTTATACTGGTCCCAGACAGCAACAGGGGCGTTTACACCTGGTCACTTCATGCGTTTTCTCAGATCGGATAGATATCCGATTTATCAAAACGATTCCATTTACACCTGGTCACATAAATGTGTTTTTGCAAAACGGATATAAATCCGATCTTCAATTCCCGCGCTATATGCAGATTTAAAGGAGTGCACGTCACCGAAAGCAACAGATATGAGCTGCATTTTATTGTTCATCGGCTATTTCAATATCAAAGACAGCAATAAGAGAGCGGCAACAGCACTGGTAAGATCATTTCGTTTCTTTACTTTAAATGAAGATGATTGTGTGTTAAGCGTCTGCGACTTACTTTCACTTTGATTTGCGATAGTTTGCACGTATGGCCGTGACTTGAGGAATAGACTCTCAGCTGCGGTAGTGTTGCAGTAGCGTCGTCATATCTAACTATAACATGACATATAGCCTATATAACACGCTCTCACACGTTTATTTTTTATCATTTTTGGGAAGAGTAAAATTTACATATGTGGTTTCAACAACCAGATGCATTTACACTTGTCCAGTTTCGTTGGAATGCGGCCCAGACCACCTCCTGATGTGGTTTGAGCGATCGGATTCAAATCCGTCTCGAATGCGTTTCGGAGGGCATTTACACCTGGTCTTTTCACGATCGGATAGCTATCTGATCACAGAAAACGCATGAAGTGGCCAGGTGTAAACAGCCCCATAGTGTCGGGCCCAGATCCGGCCCACATCTGGTATGCGTGGAATCCAAATGTGCTGTCTGGGGGTATCCTATGTGCTATTCACTTTCACAGTATTGCTAAAGATAATGTTATTTTGTTAAAATTTCCTGCAAAGATGAAAGAAAATGTACTCGCAATTGCAGTCCCGCAGCAAAACATGAGGGCAATTGTGTTTTAGGAATGCGATTAAATACAAACCAGAAACTTTTGGAAACTGCTTGAAAACTCTAGTGTGGATGTAGAGCGTTTTGGAATTAAAACATTGTTCAAAGTATAATGAAGTAGCCCTCTGGTACTGTTAGTGTGTCGGTCAAAAATTACCAATCTTTTTTTTTTTTTTTTTCTCTCAATGAAATGATTGTACTATATTTTAGTTTGATGATATTTTTGATTTAATATTTAGTATTTTAGGGGGATTTTATGGTACTAAATTATATGTATGCAGTAGTTAAAATCCATTTATTCACCTTTTGAGCATATATGAAATGGAAATTGGAAATGTCATTTTCAGGTCTTAATCGTTAATGCTTTTGCGCAAAGACTTAAGATTGGTGTCTTTTTAAAGACGACACTTGGAAGATTATTGCTGAAGTGAAAAAAAGTTTTAAAAAGTGAACTTGAAAAAAAGTTATAACATTTTACATTTTTTGGATGAAATGTATATTTTCCACAACTCATTTTACTCTAAAACCATGAAAAAAATCAGAGCCTTAAATCTAAACAAGCTGTGTTCTCAATTTGACGTCAATATCTCCAATAATTTGCTTTCAGTAATTTCCACTACATGAAATTCAGGTAATTTTTTTGACCGTGACCAGTACAAGTGTGACTATTTTTTTCAGGACCATTTAACCTTTTCGAATCATGTCCATGATTGAAAGTGCAAAAACCCTTACCAAGTTTCGTACTTGTTAAAGTAAAATAAAGTACTAATTCATATTAAGTACTCATTGATTTATATTAAGGACTAATAGTACATATTAAGTACCAATCAACGCATCTAGTATGTACAACACTTGACACGATAAATCGCTAATACTTCATGTCGTTCAAATATAGATCTTTAAAAAGGGGGTTTCAATTTCTCTTTTGGGAGTAACCAAGCACCACGCCAGCTTCCCGTCCCAGCCTTCGGCACCAGGCTGGGCTCATCCCAGCATTGATTAAAGGTTTGCGCTGCTGCCCGAGGGGCTCTTTGAATAGACAACTTCCTGTAGTTTAAGGCCAGTGATTAACCAGCCAACCCCCTTATTCCCACCAGGCCCTGTGCCTTTGTGAGCAGTACGCCTCGCCTCCCCTTACTTAGAGCGCGGAGAGAGAGAGAGAGGGTTCGACAGCCAACTCAAACATACAAGTGCAATAATGGACCTTCTATTGTTAGCTGCTTCATTGTCGCGTACAAGGGCTAATAGCGATACGACCCGGTCGCTATAAAACTAGCCCTTTGCTACAGGGAGGCGTTCTGTCATTATGATGCATCCGTGGCCCCTCACCCATAATTAGATGTATTTTCATATGTAGAGACCTCTTTAGCATGACAATTGTTCAGCCATTGTCAAAACATGGAAGGTGCAGTGCAGAAAGATGAATCGCAAACAGATTAATGGTCTATTATGGTTCTCTTTTTTTTCAGCTGTTGAGCAAATGATAAATATGCCTATACTTAAATGAAAACAAAGATAAAATGACACGAATGCAACGATAAAAATAAAAAATAAAAAACTTGAATCTTTGTGGATGGAATGTGAGGAATTTTGGAAAGGATGTGGTGGAATTTTTGGTTTCTAAGTAAGTTTGTTTTCTTGTTTACATCTTTGTGTATGTGTGTAGGCTGAGAAAAGATCTTAGAAACAGGTGTCTTAAAAAAATCTTTCCACTGCTCACTCAAAAAAAGTGACGTAAAAATTTCAGATGTTTTTCACACTCCTCCGCAAGCAGAAAACGTTTCATAGTTGCTGAAAAATAATAAATAAACTCAATGGAAAAAACATCAATGATAATTTTTCTCTCTCTCTCTCTCTCTCTCTCTCTCTCTCTCTCTCTCTCTCTCTCTCTCTCTCTATCTATATATAGTTGATGTATTTAAAATAAAAACAAATAAAAAAAGGACTGTATCCTAAAAGTTGTGTATAGTAAAAAAAGCAGCTCCTCTCACACGTGTATATCATTTTTTTGGGGGCTGCCTGCGGCCCCCTCGGCTGAACGGTATTGATCTTCCTATGCTTTCTCACGGCCACCATCCGCCCCTGTGGTGAATGAAAATGACACAGAGATCTCTGAGGCCACCACCTGCCCAACACCTCCCTTTGTCTCCGCCTGGTGACATCATCTGACCCTGGGAACGCGGGGCCCCTTTTGTGTGACCTCCGGGTTTGACTGAGCACCTCTTCCTGTGGTAGGTGCCTTCAAGCTAAAATAACTGAAGCAAAGTGTGCATCAGTGTGTGAAGCCTTCAAACAGGTATCACACATGTCTGAGTCACTTGAAAAAAAAACAATCTCTATAATGGAATGTTTAACACAATCTCTCTGTGCTGATAGAAAAACTTTTGGTTTGCAGTTACTATAACTTTAATGCACGCAAAAACAAATACATATAGAGATATATTAATTAGGCAGACAGACAGAATGCTTTATTTAACAATAATTAATAATTACCTAAAATAACAAATTAATCAATATATTTATTTTTATATAATTTGAATTGAATTATGCTTTTGTTTTTTTTATTTAATATAATGCATTTTTTTATTTTTAGATACATGCTTTATTTAACAATGAGAATTAATGATTAATAGTTACCTAAATAATAATAATAACAATTTAATTAAATAACATTTAAATTTGTACAATTTATACATTAAAAAATATATAACTTTATTATATATTAACAATTTATATTAAATTATGCTTTATCATTGTATTACAAATTTGGTTTTTTTTTATAGGATTGCATATTAAGCATTTTTATTTAAATTCTGGAAACACTTTACAATAAGGTTTTTATTAGTTAACATTAGTTAACTACAATAGTTAACAGGACTAATCATGAACAGCACTTCAACAGTTTGTTAATTTAACTTCAACATTTACTAATACATTATTAAATACAAAAGTTGCATTTGTTAACATTAGTTAATGCCTTGAACTAACAAGAAAAAACAATGAACAAACAACAAGCAGCTGGATTTTTATTAAAATGAACAAAGATTAACAAATACAATGTATTGCTCATGGTTACTGTAGTTCATGCTAGTTAATACATTAACTAATGTTAACAAATTTAACCTTATTGTAAAGTGTTACCATAATTATTTGTAATGATTATACTTTTTTGTAAAAAAAACCAACAATATAAGACTAAAGTAGAACAGATATTGTTGCACGCTCGCTTTGGCTCACAGATGTGTGTGTGTTGTTTGTGGGAGTGTGTCTGCGGGGCAGCTGCGTCTAAACTGCCCTCATTCTTACAGGATGTGACATGGCTGTCGGAGTGTGTGCTCATCACTCATATGCTACACAGAACATCCGTAGATGCACAAACACACAGCCGGCTTTAATTATTACATAAAACGATGACTACTCCCTATATAAAAAGCACGAGGACAATAACTAAAAATATGACAGCTGAGTGGCCTCTTTGAAATCTTAGGCATAAACAACAGCTTTTATTCAAGTTACTTGAATGCTAATGCTAACGCTAGTTTTGCCAGCTTGGGATAACTGACCCTGAACTAGTATGCCACCGTGCCTGGTCAAACTCAGAGAATAAGTACATCCTGATACCCACAATCCCTTTGTTTAGTTCATGAAGGAGAAAGGAACAGATAGCAGAGGTCCTTGCCGCCAGAGCTCTCATTGTGCCCTGGGTTAAATATAACTGAGTGGAACCTCTAAAGCAAATCCGATCTGAAAGGCAGGCAAAGTCGAGAGTACGCAGCTGTCGGCAGAAACATGTATTTTTTAAAGGCTGCCCCTAATGATTCGAGACAGTTGGCAATTACGTAAGGCACACTTTTAAGGCCACTGTGGCGTGGCGCAGCCGTCCCTGAAGCTCGCTGGCATGTAATGTGTGTTTGAGGAAGCTGGCATCTAACCAATATGAGAAAGACAACATTCACCCAGGGGGGGAAGAGAGGAAGAAAAGAGGGAACACGAGTGATAGACAAGCTGATGAGGGTGACCGACAGAAGACTGTGAAGAGCACATTTGCTCAGTCAGAGTGAAACGCACGCACACACACACACACATATATACGCAAATGAATGCAGTACGTTTATGCTCCAAATAACTGATGATTCTAAAGCTACACAGGAAAAAGCCAAACTGTGTAGTTTTTAACTTAAGTCTTTCGCTGGTATATCCCAGCTAACAAAAATATGTTCTAAGAACGCTTTGCTAACGTTCCCATTAATTGCTGAAAACAGTATCTATGAATGTTCTCAGTTGTTTTTGTGTGTGGGAGGTGTGTGGTGTGTGTGTGTGTGTGTGTGTGAGGGGGGGGGGGTTATGTGAACAGTAGAGAAAACATTAGGGAAATGTTACATTTGAGCGTTCTCTGAACCATCTAAAACAAGAAGTTATTTGTAATGTTTAAAAAACGTCCAACTAAAATGTTTCAGAAATATGTTATATGAACAATGTACACTCACCTAATGATTATTAGGAACACCTTACTAATACTGTGTTTGACCCCCTTTCGCCTTCAGAACTGCCTTAATTCTACGTGGCACTGATTCAACAAGGTGCTGAAAGTATTCTTTAGAAATGTTGGCCCATATTGATAGGATAGCATCTTGCAGTTGATGGAGATTTGTGGGATGCACATCCAGGGCACGAAGCTCCCGTTCCACCACATCCCAAAGATGCTCTATTGGGTTGAGATCTGGTGACTGTGGGGGCCATTTTTAGCCTAGAACATCTAAATGGACCCTAGCGGCAGCGAAAATTATTTCGCAGCCAGTGTGGTCTAGCAACTCTCCATAGATTTTGAGCTGGAAAAAACAAAAACTGGTCAGGCCAATCACATCGTGTATAGAGTCGGCGGGCGGGATTAACACAATGACAGCACAGTTCATGACGTTCCGCGTGATTTCCATAGGTGATTTCCCTGCTACTTGAACACAATGAAGATGCAGCGGTCTCTTCGAATCGGCTTTGGCCGCGACTCTGGAGGACTTGGAGTTAAGAGAACGCACTTAAGTGTCATTCTTAAAAAAGGAAGATATGTTCGGAGTTTTGCCGACCTGATACGGCAAAAGTTTAATATATCAATTAGCTCGCTGGTGGAAAAACGCATGGGACTCACACATCCACAACCGTTCGTTGCTCTGGTTGGTTGTAGCGTTATCCTATTGCGTTCAGAGGAATTTTGAAAGGTAACCGTTTATCCCGCCCCTCGGATTGAGGCATGTCAATGGAGAGTTCCAGACCTAACTCTTGATGTAGGTCTGGCATGCCAGGCTAGGCCATTTTAGTACAGTGAACTCATTGTCATGTTCAAGAAACCAATTTGAAATGATTCGAGCTTTGTGACATGGTGCATTATCCTGCTGGAAGTAGCCATCAGAGGATGGGTACATGGTGGCCATAAAGGGATGGACATGGTCATAAACAATGCTCAGGTAGGCCGTGGCATTTAAACGATGCCCAATTGGATAAGGGACCTAAAGTGTGCCAAGAAAACATCCCCCACACCATTACACCACCACCACCAGCCTGCACAGTGGAAACAAGGCATGATGGATCCATGTTCTCATTCTGTTTACGGCAAATTCTTACTCTACCATCTGAATGTCTCAACAGAAATCGAGACTCATCAGCCCAGCACATTTTTCGGTCTTCAACTGTCCAATTTTGGTGAGCTCTTGCCAATTGTACCCTTTTTTCCTATTTGTAGTGGAGATGAGTGGTACCCGGTGGGGTCTTCTGCTGTTGTAGCCCATCCGCCTCAAGGTTGTGCGTGTTGTGGCTTCACAAATGCTTTGCTGCATTCCTCGGTTGTAACGAGTGGTTATTTCAGTCAAAGTTGCTCTTCTATCAGCTTGAATCAATCGGCCCATTCTCTTCTGACCTCTAGCATCAACAAGGTATTTTCGCCCACAGGACTGCCAAATACTGGATGTTTTTCCCTTTTCACACCATTCTTTGTAAACCCTAGAAATGGTTGTGCGTGAAAATCCCAGTAACTGTAACAAAATTGCTTAAGGCCATCCTTAAAAATATTCTTGTTTGCCGTAACCCGACCGACCCTGTCAATTTAGGACCGACTCAATTATTTATTTATTTTCCCTTTTAGTCCGACCGACTTGCCGGTTGTAAACTTGCGTTAAGGCCGACCAATTTTTTTTTTCTTTTTTTTACTCTTCAAACAACTAATAGGCCTACAAATGCAATAATATAATATTAATCATATTTTAGTAAGTATTGTGAATATAAAAAGCCTACATAGGCTACGTTCTTTCTTTTAGATATAAACCAGCGGCATCTATGATTATGTTTACACCATGGTATACGCATGTCGCATATGGCCTAGACACGTTCGCTTCGTTTCATTCACTGTCAATGGTTCGCGCTTGGTAATGATGGCTGCGGGTGTTGTTTTTCGAGAATTTTGTAGTCCTGTTTGTCATTGTGCACGAAACTTCACGCCAATAAATCATCAGAAATATTGCTGACTTGTGCGCGTCTCACGGCGCTCTCTTTACGTTCGTCCTAATCTATTTTTTTACAGTCTATGGTCCTAATGCCTGTTGTTAGTTGTCCGTGGATTTGCCTATATGTGGCGTTGAAAATGGAAACGTCTTTAGACATGAAAACTTGAATTTACAATGGATTTAAATGAACACTTTTGTCTAAAAAAACAAACAGAATTTTTTTTCACAAAAGTGACAGCCGAAAGCAACGTAACTGGTCACTGATTTGTAGGTTGCATTGACACCTAGCGGTGGATGCAAGTAAAACAGTATAACCTAGTAAACTAGTAACAGTAACACAATTGAAATGATGTTTTATGGATGTAAACATCCTAAATGTAACACATTAACATGTTTTCTCATAGGTATTACATTGCATGTTAATCTAATTAACTGTTATTTTGTGAATTCTAAAGTCATTTTAATGTATTTGTTTACCTCTGAAAATCCACTTTCATTGAACTCTAGTGTCTTCTTTTTTTCTTGATTTTACCACAAAAAAATCAAATAAATGCAGCTGGAATTAATGTATAAAAATGTTTTTGACATATCTATATAACCTGCATCAGAATAAAGTTTGCAAAGGTGGTGCCAGAAGGCACGGTTTGATGACACAGTCAGTGACGTCACGATATGCAAATTTGTTTAAATTGACCAAAATTTTACTTTTTTTTTTTACATTGAATCTTGAAAAAAAAATATAGGCCTACTACCGACCCCCATTTTAAGAATGGCCTAAATCACCTTCTTCCCATTCTGACATTCAGTTGGAGTTCAGGAGATGTCTTGACCAGGACCACACCCCTAAATGCATTGAAGCAACTGCCATGTGATTGGTTGATTAGATAATTGCATTAATGAGAAATTGAACAGGTGTTCCTAATAATCCTTTAGGTGAGTGTATAAATAAAGTTTTTTTGCTAACGTTTTGATTACATTATTTTTCAAAAACCACATAACTTTGAATCAACGTTCTATTAACGTTACTGGAAGAAGGTTGGTTTTGGCTTGTTATGGCTTAAGTGAACGTAAACAGTTGAGAAAGACAACGCATGTGTAACAGTATATTGTATCCGTGGATTAGTCTTAAAGTGACAGCAGCCTAATAAACATTTGATGAAGCAACCATGCCATTTTAACTTGCATCTACAAGTCTTTGAGTTTTTTGTATCAGGACTTTCGTCTCACGGGACTCCAACCAGAGCACTTCACATCGTAAGTCCAATGCTGAGGTGAGACACTGAGCCAGTTTGCTACATCAGAAAAGCCATAGCCTATACAGTTGTGGTCAGAATTATTGGCACCCCTGGTAAATATGATCAAAGATGGCTGTAAAAATAAATCTGCATTGTTTATCCTTTTGATCTTTCATTAATTTTTTTTGCAAAACTCCAACCTTTTATTGAAGTAAATGAATTAAAGGGGGGAGAATTAAAGTTGTGTTGACAAAAACATCTTGACATCTTTAACTCAGGGAGGTATACACATTTTTGCCCGCAAAAAAAAAATGCTTTCTAGAAAGAAAGTGTCCCCTCCCCCAAAGTTGTGGTCACTTTTGCAAAATTGGTCTGTTAACAGTGTAGAGACCAACTTAAATCTGTCGTAAAATCAATGTGGGGATCTTTCGCCTTTGCGCACAATTCCTAATCACATGGATTTCTATTGAATTATGTCACTGCATATATATACTACTAAATCTGGTGCCAACTATCATTAGCGGGTGGCAATTTGCCTGTGACAATCGAAATGCTATATGTTCATGGTATGTCCTTCCACCACTTCCTGTTTCAACAGGAAATATGATAACAGAAAAAAAATAATGTATGAGGAATTTTAAAGTAAACTTAAACTTTATAAACACATCCTAGCCAGAACATGTGACGGGGAAACTCTCAGTCCTGCATCAATATATAAACTAAAGGTACGTTTACACGACAAAGATGTACTAAAAACAGAAAAAAATATTTATTCTGTTCTGACCAATTGCGTAGCTTGAGCAAAGGCTTAACAGATAGCGCTTAACAGATAACTTGAAAAAAGAACTCCAGAAAGCAGTCTTCATAACCTTGGTGATTCGCTTCTCAATAATATTTCTGTAAAACTACAAACAAGAAGAAAAAATATGTATGAACATTCATGTTCAGATTTACATTCACATATCCAGATTAACATTACGGTTTGATTTTGTACATAGTTCCTTTTACATAATTTTAAGTAATACACACAGAAATTATATTCAAATGAGATTATGTACAAACAGAAGATAAATTAGCATGTCAGTATGCTAGAACATAGCATGTTACCAATAACATGAATAAAGAGTGTGTATAACAGAAATATAGCAATCTAAGTATCCTTAAACACTTTAAATCACTATTTAGTATAAAATTTGCACTTACAGACATATATTTCCAAGGTTTAAACGATGAAATCAATAGCCGATTGAACCTGCGTGTACGTTGTTCTTGATCGTGTTTTCTGAGGGAAACCGAAAGTAAACTATATAAACATAGTGTAGTACCTTAAATGTCCAGTGGGAGGCGGAAACGAAACACAGCTAGACATAAGTAACAGCACAATATTCCTTCGCATTTTTTAAATGTTTTGTGTACAAATGACAACATTGACAAAACGATTCCTGTTCACACAGATCTGCAAAAACTAAAAATGCTGTATTATTCATGCCAGGCCAGTAGATGGCGATGTCACTGTATAAAGAAACTCTACGAGCCTAAAGACTGAAATATGCATGCGCATGACGTCACCGTTTTCACAAATTCGCGTTTTTGTAGTTTACACAGAGACGATAATGATATCGTTTTCAAAAATGTGTGTTTTCAGGCCCCCAAAACGCTGTTTTTGTGTAAATGAACGGCCAAAGCGCATATAAAGTTTTCCGTGTAGTCCATAAGACGACCAAATGCACATTCAATTTTTGCTCGATATTTTCTCATTAGACACCAACCAAGCTTATGAAAAAAAAAATCTTGAAAATGAGAATACATGAAAATATATAGGCTAAATGTCTTATATTTGCGTAGTCCCTGCAATGGACAATCAACCAACCAACCATCAAACAAACATAATGATCTAATTGGATTGTGCTTATGGCTCAAACGTACCGTAGTAAGATTGATGATGATTTAATTAATAAGCTCATGAAGCTTCGTTGCTGTTTTCATAATGAGCAATCAAAGATGCAAAATCAGTTCATGATGAAATGGTGAAATTAATTAGATTTGATACCTTGTATTTAATTGGGGCTCTCGTTAAGTCTTTTTATTTCTTGCACAGATGCACAAATACCTCAGGGCATTTTTTAATAAAATAAATGTTTATATCTTCTTACATAAGGTCTGTGCAGACACAATTTGAAGCAGAAATCCTGCCCAGCTGAGCCTCCGCCACTACAACGCATCCATTACAGCTCATTTAGACGAGCCATACATTTCCCTATATTATTTCACGACGACACAATATTTACTACGATATGCCAATGATATATCCCCAGCCATAAATAATAATCCATATTTGAAATGTTGATGAGCCCCAGGAAGAAAAGCCTTGGGCGATTCAGCCCCAACAATGGGGAAATATGGCATTCAGCTGTACAATGGCTCAAATGCAGCCCTTATTTGCATTTCTGTTGACAAATTATCGCTAATATGGAAATATTTCTCCGGAAACAGCCGGCGCAGTTTGTCTCCCGCTCTGCTTCAAATCATTTGTAAATTCCGAATGGATTACCTCCTTTTTGCCGTGGCATAAAAAAACCCCTCAGATATCACAAGTGGTGAAAGGGTTGTCAAACTGGTTTCTAATCTACGAGGGGGATTTAAATAAGTCTTGCATCGTATTTCAGCCTCTTCCCTACCCCTGCCGCAGCCCTCCCCCTCTCCGCTTTTCAAGACCATCACTTCTTCGGGAGCTTGCGCTAAGTGAGATTAATTCCTGAATCATAAAATAACTTGGAACAAGTCTCCGGAGAGCCCTGTAGCTACGGCACATCAGAGACGCGTATGCTGTACAAGGGGTCACATAGTTTTTATATCTGGTGTAAATTTGTAATCCTTGCTTTGTTTTAATAGACTGGAAAGCAGTTAATATTACCAAAATATGAGTGATGCAACAAGACTAGCAAAGCTCAATCGCACTCGGGGGTCAGCAAACTTATTTACAGTAGACGCTGGCTATTAAACACATATTTCAAATCAAACCTGTCGCTCTGAAGAAATAATCTTAATAGCCACTGTGTCCGTTCCTGACAAGGCAATTCAAAGTAATACAATTATTGAGTGGCTGAGGTTTGAGGTTAATCGACGTTCCTCTGGGGTTCCTGATGGTTCAGGAGACACTAAGGAATATTCTCATTACTGACAAGTGTAACAAATTTGCTGAAGGAAAGATTTTAAACTGGGAACTTGGCAGCGAATTATTTACCTAGTCTGCAATTCTGAAAAAAAATAGACCATAGCTTCTAGAAAGCATTGCTTGAGGAATTTAGAATTAAACAAGCTATTTTACTTGGAAAGCATGAACTTCATATCATATTTTTACAAAAAAAAAGAGAAAATGTTAATGGTGCAAAACTTAAAGGAGTAGTTCACTTTTAAAAAAACGTTTGCTGATAATTTACTCACCCCCATGTCATCCAAGATGTCCATGTCTTTCTTTCTTCAGTCGAAAAGAAATGAATGTTTTTGATGAAACATTCCAGGATTTTCTCCTTATAATGGAGTTCAATGGGAACCAAACGGTTAAAGGTCCAAATGAGAGTTTCAGTGCAGCTTCAAAGGGCTTTAATGATACCAGACGATGAATAAGGGTCTTTTCTAGGTCATGAGTCATGACTCGAAAAAAGATTTGCTAATTTTGATGAATGAGTTTGAACAGGAGAGTCACGAACGCTCATCACAGAACAGAGCAAGGCGAACATTTGTGCTTATAAAACTTAAACTTTGTTATTTATTTTTGAATTGACCGATGGTTTCGCTAGATAAGACCCTTATTCATCGTCTGGTGTCGTTTAAAGCCATTTGAAGCTGCACTGAAACTGTCTTTTGGACCTTGAACCGTTTGGGTCCCATTGAAGTCCATTATATGGAGAAAATCCTGGAATGTTTCATCAAAAACATTAATTTCTTTTCGACTGAAGAAAGAAAGACATGGACATCTTGGATGACATGGGGTGAGTAAATTATCAGCAAAAGTTTTTTTAAAAGTGAACTACTCCTTTAACACCATGATGGCTTGTTGCCTGGGTCAACAGTGTAATGTTTTCAAATGAACCAATTAGGCAATACATTTAATTTCATTAGCACTATAGAACATAATAGTGTCATTATTCAGCTCAATTTAGTTCAGTGTTGATTCGATTCAGTTTAATAACGGTGTCAAACTTCATCAATTATGAACTATAAGCAGCTCATCGTTCAGCTCAAGTCAATGTTGATTCAATTCAGAGCAAATTTATCCAGCTAAATACAGTTCAAATGTTGTTCTCATCTGTTAGCACAGTCTATATAACCCCAACGGAGGACGTATAATAACAAACAACAATAAAAAAGACATTTTCTATTATATTATTGATTTTTTTTAAAGAAACTAAGCTGACTAAGCTCCCAATAACATGCTTTTTTATCATTTAACATTTGCTACATGGAATTCTTTAAAGTGTTTTGGCATGCCATGTAACTTTTGTATGGATATAATAAACAACTATCACTATATATGGTATCAAAGTATTTTTTGCTAAAAAAAAACAAACAACCTTTTGATACAGTATCACAACATAACATTAATGCATGCTGTCAACATTGCGAATAACCTAAAAACCAACTAAAATGAAATAGCAATATTTGTTTTCCTGGTGTGATACTGTAAAAGTATATGCGGTTTTACTTTGGCTGCAATCTCAAGGCATAATTCCCACAAAATCTGATTAGAGATGCAAGTATATTCACATCAGAACGTATGAATTAAATTACAGAACCTCAGACACACACGTTGCATCTACAGCATCAGCAATAGAGTTGACCTAAACCTGCTTGACCTCTGCTGGACGGCATGCTGTTTATTTGAATTAGTTTGATATTCTTTTTTGGCGTCAGGGCCTGCCGCGTCTTGTGTTTACTCCTGAGAGAGGGTTGAAAATAAATTTCCCTTTATAAACAAGTGTAAACTAGCTAATACTCATCCCACCAGAATTATAAACGTGTAGTCACTGTGGTCTTAAAGAGATAGTACACCCCAAAATGGAAATTGCTTACTCTCATGTTTTTACAAACCCTTGTGACTTACTTTCTTCTGTGAAACACACAAGGAGTTATTTTTTGCAGGAGTTCGTTTCCTTTTCGCTTTTTTTTTCTATACAATGAAAGTGAATGGGGACTTGAGCAGTCAGGCTCTAAAATGACAAAGTAGACAAAATTTAAAATTGCTTACGCTCATGTTTTTATAAACCCTTTTGACTTACTTTCTTCTGTAAAACACAAAAGGAGTTATTTAGTAGGAGATCATTTCCTTTTCACTTTTTTCTATACAATGAACATGAATGGGGACTGGAGCGGTCAGGCTCCAAATATGACAGAAAAGGACAATAAAAGCATAAAAAAAAGTCATTTGAAGTCATGTTACTGGATGATTTTTTTCACACAAACTTTGTTGTCATTTTTGGAGCTCATCAGCACCAGTCCCCAATTATTGTATGGAAAAGAGCAGCAAACACATTTTGCACAATAACTCTTTTGGTGTTCCATAGCCAAAATAAAATACAGGTTTGGAGCAACATGCAACCAATTAATTTAAGATAATTTAAGAAGATTTTGAAAGGGGTATGACTAGAAAATTGTGCTTTTTCCACTTCCACATTTTCTCCTTCAACGATCATGCACAGCCAGAATATTTTAAAAGCAACTCATAGCTCTTCATTTTTAGAAGCTCCATCAACTATTTAAACACAGAAATGGCTGATATAGCTGGTTAAGTTTTTGAGAGCTACTTGAATCTCGTATTAATACACTCCATGAGAATGAGCCAGAGGCACTTCACGGCTATCAGGACAGACACTTGTTCAAACGTTGCTTTAGATTCGTCAATGCCTGTGAATAATTATTTGTCCAAAAGACGAACTTATACGTGGCTTTGACTGCCAGATGTGGTAAACGGAGCTGAAGGCTCTGACAAGCCTGACGGCGACTTTGACGTTAATCTGACTGCTGTGTAACATTTGCATCGTCGTATTTGTAGTCACGTATAATTGCCTAATTAGTTTTACGGTAATATAGCTATAATTACTTGTCATTACATTCGTCCTAGGACCACTAATTTAGCGTGTTTAAAGGAATGTATGAACGAGAGGAAACAGAGGGAAAGGTATCCACGTGACCTCACCTCACGGGCGCGCGCGCGGAGGGTGTTAAACAGCTGTGTTTACGTTGACCAGTGCTGGGAGTATTAGGTAGCACGGCAGAGATTTACCAACGCTATTGACCAGTATTTTATGCGTCACTTGTGTCCAATCAAACCCTGAACCCTTTTTTTCCTTTGGATTGTAATTCATTTGCTTTTGAAAGTCTACTGAATGAATCTGTTCAAATGCACAATGCCGCTCGACTCCACTTGACTGAACCTACACGCATTTTCATACGTAATTGCAGGCCATTTGCATTCAGGTCTGACTTGTTTAAACATATTTAGAAGCCCAGGGAAACGTTTTTTTAAGGAAAATAAAGGTGTAGCCATCGTATCCTCAATTTGGTCGAGGGGTCCCAACCTTAGGTCGGTTTGAACTGCATATTATGATCGCAATTACATCATGTGTGCCGATCTGCATACCGTCATCTCAACGTGCATTACGAAATCAGCATCGGTTTCCCAGACTATAAACCGACTGACTTAATGCAGCGGCCTTTTTCATTATGTTAAAATTTACTTAATTTGGCTGAATTGCAGGCGCTGAGCGCAAGAGTCATTTCATGTAATTTCTTGGATGTTTCCCAGCACACACATTATTGGCTTTTTATTCAAAAATACTCCCAAGCAGGTAAATGGAACAGAACTCTTACTGTGCGCCATCAGCGGGCAGCATAAATCCCAGCCATTAGTTCATTCTCATTCATACCCTACTGTATGAACGGTGAGGAAAATGTTTATGCAATATTTACACAGCAACCGCGCGTCCTAATTTAATCTACTCTATATGCGAGTCAATGAAACGCTAATGGAGTTAAAAGTCCCTCGTGAAGTTGACGTTACGCGAAGTGGAGTTTGGTATAGCTAAATTCATCTAGCGTGCCTAAAAGAAACATATGGCGAAGAATGTCAGCTGGACGACACAGTTCACGTGCTCTTGTCACAGGTCACTGCTCGTTGAGCATGCCGATAACGGGTTCTTTCAGATGCGTAGGCATGCGGCACATATGGATGCATTTCTGTGCAATCTGGGTCACTTATAGCTTGAAGATCTAGTAGGCTAGTAATGAACATCTGCAACGGTGTGCTTTGGTTTTAGTTCTAATCGTGTATTCTGACTAAAAGCCAAGCAACAAATAGATATAGGCCTAATATAATGATTACAAGCATGAACAAAAACAGATAATAATTGCAAATGTTTACTCAAATAACTTGCAGTTTGGCTATATATTGTCAGTTAACAATTTCTGAAGACTGTATGTTCTCACTGCAAGCACGTTCAGACTGCAGTAAAATGTGGCCCTAATCAGATTTTTGACCGATTTGAAGATCTTTTCAATTCCGATTTGTGCCACTTCCATATGTGGTCCTAAATTGGAAAAAGGATAGATGGTTTGGAATTCGACCTCACTCTAGACCCACATTTGTCACAATTCTGCGCTCATGGGAGTCACTTCAAACATGTTACCCGAATATCCAGACAGTTGCGAAAGGTAGTCAGTGAAGGACAGTGATGTATCAGAGCTCATAAACACATATGGAAGTGGACCAAATCAGAAAAGATCAGATTCCATGTGGTTTGTGCTGTCCACACTGCCATGACAAAAAAAACATCTGTCACATGTGGCAAAAAAAAAAAAAAACATCAGATTTGGGCCACATTTACCTGCAGTCTTAACAAATGTGAAGGATAGTCAAATTTCAGGAAGAATTTTTATTCATTTTAAAAACGCCTGTGTTCTACATTGTTTAATCTGGGCCCCAACTCCGAAATAAATTATATTTTAATTATATTTTAATCATATTTGTGATTAAATCTGAGAGCTGGATCACTCCTCCATAGGCTTCTAAGGGATTGAAACCTGACAGCCCCGAAAAGTCATTAAAGACATCGTTAAAATAGTCCAAATGGTTACAGAGCTCAATCTTAAGTTTATCAAGTGAGAAATATTTTTTGAGCGCAAAAAAAACTAAAATAACGACTTTATTCAACCATCTCTTCCGTGTCATTCTCCTAAGCTGTTGACGTAGTGTAACAGCGCAGCGCTTCTGTGTTATACGTCACACGTAGGCTCACTATTGGCCGACGCTGGTCATGTGTGTGATGATGCGTGTCGTTCAACCAGAAGCGTTGCGCAATAACACTACGTGAAATCTCCAGGCCCAAAGAGAATACTTGAATAAAGTCGCTATTTTAGTTTGTTTTTTTGCGCTCAAAAAAGTATTCTCGTCGCTTGATAAACATAAGATTGAGCCACTGTAGTCAGTTGGACTATTTTACGATTTCTTTAATAACTTTTCGGGGCTGTCAAGTTTCAATCCTTTAGAAGCCTATGGAGGAGTGATCCAGCTCTCAGATTTAATCACAAATATCTTAATTTGTGTTCCGAAGATGAACGAAGGTCTTACGGGGTTGGAACGACATGAGGGTGAGTAATTACTGACAGAATTTTCATTTTTGGGTGAACTATCCCTTTAACTCTTTCCCCGCCATTGACGGAAATTTCCGGCTTTCACTGTTATATGGTAGGGGGCGCTATTATGCATCTTCTTAAACAGTACTGAACCTCCTCATCAAAAAAAAAACATGCAAAGGAGAACTAAAACAAGTGATCTCATATGTGAGCATATGCATATGTAAAATAACGCAATCATCAACATTAAACAGCATATAAATCAAAACTGCCTAATGTTACTGAATGAAATGTCGACCCAGGGCGAGCTGTAGGACTGTGCAAGCTTTAGGGGTGTTAATGGACTCAATCTACCCCATCTGTGATTTGATCATCATTCTCAATCCGATATGGATGTAGTCTTTGACAAAAATTCGATTTTTCTCCGTTCTTTCTATTGATATATTGCATACTCAGATATGCATACAAAAAAAATATTATGGGGGCCATAAAACTTTTATGAAAATGATCAAAAATGCTAGTGGTGGCTAGCAACTTTTTTCAAAAACGCTGGTGGGGAAAGAGTTAAAAACATACCACCAGCTGGTTGAATTCACGAAAACATCTTTTTAATGAATAATTCAAAAAGACCCACAAACTCAGTAGTTACCAGTTGGATAAGTTTGACAAACTTTTTACAAAGGTACTCCACTTTGTCATAGTATTTTCTCTGTAGAGGAGGATAATTTCTTTCACATGTTCTTATCAAAATCGAATCAAGAGCTTGCGAATCAAAATTGTATCAGGACATGTATATCAATATCCAGCCCTATTACGGTAAATTTGAATCTGCATGAATCTGAACGTTAATCATCATCAATAAGACCAAAAATGTGTATAATGAAAGTGGGGTAAATTTGGATTGAAAGCATGAAAATAGCGGTTTAAAAAAAAAGTGTAGCTTCTCTCACACAGCACGTCGTCGTCTCACTCCTCACTCTCTCTCTCTTCCTCAAGTCTGAGCGTGAGAGGGAATGATCTGATGTGACGTTATGAGAACGTCTGCTCCAATTTCCTAAACGTGTCTCACGCTGCAGCAGCGATCACAGTATATCTCCTCACTCAGATAATCCTTATTACATACATGGCGCCCTTTGAGCTTAAATCAAACCCGCTTGACTAAATCTGCCACTTTGAAAAGTACATCTAAACAAAATTGTACTTTAAAAAAAAAAAAAAGAGTGACCTGGGCCTTTTTATCTAGAAATAGTGCTGCATTACATAGTTTTAAAACATAAGAGTGTGTTCACAGGTAGGCCTGACTGTGACATCAGTAGCAGAAGGGCTCTGAAAGGCTCATCTGCCTGGGAGGTTTTTCTATGGCGCGCCTCCATCTTGCCTCGGCTGACCCCCTCTAAGTACAGCCTTTGAGGTTTCTCTGGGGTTTAAAAATACTCTCCGCCAAATTCTTCTCTCTCACTGGCTTCAGATGGCAGGAGAATCTGAGCGCTGAGCTTTCCACATAAACATTGACAAATTTTTTTTTCTCTCCGTCTTTTTTCCCCTCACGATTTGGAACAAGAGAGCTCCAAAAATATCAGGTGTGAACAGAGAACACCAGTGTGCTCACCTCCGTCTGAAGCTAACGCTACGACAGCACTCTCACGGGGTTTGTTCTACACAAATCCTTTATGCAATACTGGCAACATTCCTTCGACCATGTGTAAAAGCAATATATTTTTATTTTCAAGTATTAAGTAAACACTAAATATAGAGATTTTAAAGTCATTCCCAGAACAGAGGGCCGTTAGCCTGTTGCTATTTTGACATGTTCAATATAAAGAAAATGAACCTTTTTATAACATAGCCATATATATAACAAGTATATTCACCATACTTCTCATCATAAACCATGCCGCTAACTTTTGAGCTCAGCTTGGAGGGAGAAATTTGACCAATCTTGATTCAATCTCAATTCAATCTCAATTCATTTGGATATAGCCTACATGATTTTTTTTCTCAATGAAAAATACTAGACTATGGTAAAACTATACATGGAAATATGTCAGCTGATATATTATTAAAGGGTTAGTTTACCCAAAAATTATTTTAAAAAATATATAATTTAAAAACTTACCCTCAAGCCATCCTAAGTGTATGACTTTCTTCTTTCAGTCAAATACTGATGGCCTTTCCCAGCTTTATAATGAGAATGGTAAAAAAAAAATGAAGCCCAAAAAAGTGCATCCTTCCATTATAAAAGTAACCCATACGACTCCAGAGGGTTAATAAAGGCCTTCTGAAGCGAAGCAAAGCGTTTTTGTAAGAAAAATATCCATATTTATATAACTTTATAAACTATAATCACTGGCTTCCAGTGACGAATGTACGCGAGTCCGGTAGAAGAGTGACCTCTGACCCGATGTATGACGAAGCAGTGTAAGCTCAGGTGAGAGTAGAAGCCTTTCGTGGTTCAAACAGGGCTGGGCAACAAACTCAAGCTCCTCCGACATTTCTTTTTTAAAATTCTCTTTTCAGACATCTAATTTGTGACCAGAGTTTGTTTTGCTCTATCGTTTGTGCTTCTGTGTCAATACGTCATGCGTTGGATTAGAGCTCACTTCACATAAGTGATTACAGTTTATAAAGTTATAAATATGGATATTTTACAAAAATGCATTGCTTCTCTTCAAAAGGCATTTATTAACCCCCTGGAGTCATATGGATTACTTTTATAATGGATGTATGATGCGCTTTTTTGGGCTTAAAAAAAAAAAGGTACCATTCACTCCCCTTATAAACCTTGGAAGAGCCAGGATGTTTTTTAATATTATTTACTCTGTTTGATTGTGTTTGGTTGAAAGAAGAAAGTCATACCTAGGAGGATGGCTTGAGAGTGAGTAAATCATGGAATAATTTTCAGTTTTTGGGTGAACTAGGCCCTTTAAAGCTTAACAACTGATTTGTGTACACTTGCATAGAAGGCCGGTTTTATAATAATTATGTTATAATCACTTTTTAATGACCTAAGAGTAGGCCTACAAATACAACGAATTTGGAATTTAACAGTGCATATTTTTTCTCACTAACTAAAGAGTTTATGGACTTCTTGCTTTTCTGAGGTAAATGTAAACTTAAAGGGTACATATCATGCTTTTAAATCTTTCCTTTTTACATATAAATCATATATTTGTGGTCTATATAAAGCAGAACTGCAATGCTTGGGTCTGAATTCCTCATTATTATAGCTCCACAGGCCACTTTTCTACCGCTTTTCTGATGTGCGTCTGAGATCAACTCATTTTGGTGCGGTCTCTTTAAATACAAATGCGACACTTCATACCCCGCCCCCTCTCCAGCTCGCAGAGGTGACACTCGGTTCAACTCCACCCCGTTCGGCAATGTTTGTAGTTTTATAGAGATGCGATTATCTAGCCTAGCTGAACAGAAACTTTTTATTCACATGTTATTAACAAAATGTCAACAACGGAAGACTTGTCCATCAAGCCTAACATGTTCGAGCCACAGTCGGAGCGAGATGAAAATAAAGACGACGAACCTGCAGAACAACGTCTTCATATGGATGTATCGCAATGGTGTGTTACTGTATTTACAGTAAGTTCTGCATCCATGCCCACTACTACAATACTGCATGATTTACAACGACTATTTTATACTCACAAAACAAAATATAAGTTATATTATAAACAATTAAAGAAAAGTCGATTATTTCTCTTAAAACAAGCACACTAACAAGACAACTGCTAAACCATGACCACCGAGTGTTTTAAGAAGAGTAGTAAGTTACGTTATTTACAGCTTACCGAAGTGCTTTGTTCGTCGTCTCCAAAGATAGAAGGAACTGACCCCTCAATCAGACGAAGTCTATCGGCAAATCCTTCTTTATACCGGCGGAGGTTGCTGAAGTGACGTTGGTTATCCATGAAGTGCTTCGCGCACACAAACATGACTTTACCCACAGATGTGGGGACATTTCCGTGAAAAATAAAACTCAAACAGGCACTTCGAAGAGGTTCTGATGCTGGCAGACGGTGTAATGAAGCATGTGGGTTGCTACATCCAACAACCGAACATGTTGACGTAACTTACCCTCTCGTAACTTCTGCATACTTGGACTACAAAATTGCAGCGAGAAATAAAAATGGCGGATTGCTCAAAGTGTTTGGCCGGAAGTCGATGTCCTTATTTGGCAGTTCCGCTGCAAATACTTTGACGTAATAGTTCACAAAACGTCATAGATTATAGAAAAATCTAAACCGGTTGAAAAATGTGACCAAAACGGAATATAAAGATATCAACGAAGTTCCCGAAGAGACTGATTTCAACTTTTCTGTACTTATAAACACTCCAAATATACAACAAAAGGCATTTAAGGGCTAAAAAAGTAGATTTAGCATGATATGTCCCCTTTAAGTGACATTGTTTACAAGCTTTATCGTCTTTTTGCGGTCGAAACATTGACTGGGCGATTACACGAGACATAAATCATTTCAGTAAGTTGTAAGTTACTGGTTCTTTCAACATAACCTCGGGGGATCATTCCTGTTTATTTTAATGCTTCGCCTAAACGCTATCCGTCACTCTTCATTAAAGTATTTTACGCTATTTTATTGTTTGAAATTCGTAATAAAACTTACAGAAATTGAAAGCTGAGACTTTGTTTTCGCAAAAGTAACCTCTGTCTTGTCTGTCAGCGCGTTGTCTGTGTCCACTTTGATCCTCGATGTTTTTTCACTGAAACTGGACGTCAACTGCGTGAGTGAATCTGGCACTGGCAGCCCTGTCACAAACAACATAAAAAATAAGAAACGTCACTGCACTTGTATAGGCATAAATTCAGTAGCCTATTGATTGAACAAAAATAAATAACACTCCTATTACAAAATAAACCTGTTTTTACTATCCAGACCTAGCATTAGCACTAGTAATGACAGCATGACTTTTCTGTAAATAATTCAAAAACACTGCTTATTTTACGTGGCAATGGCAAATCTTGTCTAGCATCAGCATGACAAAACAAAACAACGAATGTTAAATCAGAACTTACCACGTTTCAATTGCTTCTGGGAAGATTGAAGATGATGTCACTTCCTCTTGATCGCATATAGTGACACTGCACTATTATTATAAAGTAAATAAGTATGTGAGGTAGGACGGTAGGACATCTAAAATGACAGACAGTTAAATGATCCTGTTTTAATAAAAAAAAATACCAATCGGATCTAAAGTTAATAAGAAAACGAATAGGCCTACACATTTGATCATGAGTTATGTTAATTATAGTAGGCTATATATACAAATAAGTCAGGATGCTTATACTCCTCTACATATAGAAAATACACTTAGTATTTTATATATATTTAATTATTTAACAATGTATTTTTGTGCTTGCTTAGTGCATTTCATGACTTTATCATTTTAGGTGTTGTCTGTCATACTGTAAAAATGACTTGTCAGCTAAACTAAAAATGTACTAAAATAACTGACTGAAAAATATAATTTTATGTGAAAGAATTAACCCCTGAAGGTGTAAAGTAGCCTAAAGTAGCCTAAGAATTACATATTTGCCATTTTTGCAATGTAATTTAGATTGTTAGCAAGATCTTAAACAAAAAGAAAATTTCAGGTTCAAGAGAAATACAAAAATATGTTATTTTACCAAGTTTCTTACTCAATTTTGGATTGCCCTTATAGCAAATGTGTAAATATTAGATTATGAAACCACCAGTAAGTTGACGAGAGCTTGATTCATAATATTTATGCTAATTATTCAAAGAAACCATGTTTATTCACATGCTGCTGATGAATTTATAAATATATTTTTCCATCTTTTTGCATGTTACATTACAATACCCCTAGCTCACTGTACGTAGACAAACACTTCCGATAAATCATTTTTTACTGCCTTGTTTCTGCCTGCAGCATTACAGTTTTTACTATGTATCATGCCGCCTGCAAAGACGCCACTCTTGACTTAGCTTACAATTAGCTCCATTTAAGCTCCCAAAATGGGGCTCATCTCAAAACAGAGGGGGTAGCGCTATCCCCAGCAGCAATAATAGAAATGGCTAAAGCAGCATGCAGTATCGAAGTGCAGCTGTCCCGTCTAATGAGATTTTAAAGTGCTCCCATAATGCCTCATAAATGGCCCCTACATGGGGAATTATATGCTGGAAACGTGGAATCTGATTGGTGTTCCAGGGGGTGGGGGCGTCTGTCATCCCGGCGCTGTGTTATCGCGCAACAATGAGCCATGCAATAGAGCGTCACAGTTATTTGGGACAGTGGCCCTGCCAGGCACACCCATTCACTACACATACAATCATGAATTAATCCAGCACATGTATCATTTACTGCCGTGATGTCCTGTGAGCCACACTCAATTGAAAAGGTCTTGTATACAGGCTGTAAGGGCCACAACATAACACAAATGATTTCTCTGGCAAAACACACATCTTTACATCATGCTTAGCCATCTTATGCAATATAATAATTAGTATTATTATTTATAATAAATAACCATTGAATTGTAACTGATTTGTCACATATGACCACAAAAATGTCCTGAAATATATATAAAAAATAATAATCCAAACATGCAATAAAATAATTTATGAAAAAGTACATGTATGTCCATAAAATAATGGTATGCCATGTTACCATGTAAACCAAACCAAAACAGATCAGAACAGAACAAATGTGATAATTGACCACATGGTATTTGCGTCTTACCGTATCAAACTAAACTAAACTAAACTAAACTAAACAATTTTATGGAAATCGATGCTTACATGGCGCTCCACAGTAAAAACAAAACATGTCCAAAAAATAATGGTGTTTAAATGTTACCGTATCAAACAAAACAAAACAAAATGGCTGTCTTTTATGGTAATTGATGTTTACATGGCGCTCCACAGTAAAAACAAAACATGTCCAAAAATAATGGTGTTTAAATGTTACCGTATCAGACAAAACAAAACAAAATGGCTGTATTTTATGGTAATTGATGTTTACATGGCGCTCCACAGTAAAAACAAAACATGTCCAAAAAATAATGGTGTTACCGTATCAAACAAAACAAAACAAAATGGCTGTATTTTATGGTAATTGATGTTTACATGGCACTCCACAGTAAAAACAAAACATGTCCAAAAAATAATGGTGTTACCTTATCAAACAAAACAAAACAAAACAAAATGGCTGTATTTTATGGTAATTGATGTTTACATGGCGCTCTACAGTAAAAACAAAACATGTCCAAAAAATAATGGTGTTACCGTATCAAACAAAACAAAACAAAACAAAACAAAACAAAACAAAACAAAACAAAACAAAACAAAACAAAATGGCTGTATTTTATGGTAATTGATGTTTACATGGCGCTCCACAGTAAAAACAAAACATGTCCAAAAATATTGGTGTTTAAATGTTACCGTATCAAACAAAACAAAACAAAACAAAATGGCTGTCTTTTATGGTAATTGATGTTTACATGGCACTCCACAGTAAAAACAAAACATGTTCAAAAAATAATGGTGTTACCGTATCAAACAAAACAAAACAAAACAAAATGGCTGTATTTTATGGTAATTGATGTTTACATGGCGCTCCACAGTAAAAACAAAACATGTCCAAAAAATAATGGTGTTACCGTATCAAACAAAACAAAACAAAACAAAACAAAACAAAACAAAACAAAATGGCTGTATTTTATGGTAATTGATGTTTACATGGCGCTCCACAGTAAAAACAAAACATGTCCAAAAATATTGGTGTTTAAATGTTACCGTATCAAACAAAACAAAACAAAATGGCTGTCTTTTATGGTAATTGATGTTTACATGGCACTCCACAGTAAAAACAAAACATGTCCAAAAAATAATGGTGTTACCGTATCAAAAAAAACAAAACAAAACAAAACAAAATGGCTGTATTTTATGGTAATTGATGTTTACATGGCGCTCCACAGAAAAAACAAAACATGTCCAAAAATAATGGTGTTTAAATCCTATCGTATCAAACAAAACAAAACAAAACAAAACAAAACAAAATGTCTTTTATGGTACTTGATGTTATTTGCATGTTACCGTATCAAAGAAGACAAAATGGCTGTCATTTTTGGTAATTGACGTTTACATGGAACTCCACAGTACCACAAATCAAAACTTCCAAATAATAAGGGTATTTGCATGTTACATTCTCCAACAAAACAAAACAAAACAAAACTAAACGGCTGTCATTTATGGTACGTTTATAAGTTACTCTACAGTACCACAAAACAAACATGTTCAAAACATAATGGCATTTGCATGTTACTGTTTCCAACAAAACAAAACAAATTTCATGTAAATTGATGTTTACATGGTACCCCACAGTACCACAAAACAAAACATGTCCCGAAAAATGGTATTTGAATGTTACCGTATCCAACAAAACAAAACGGCTCTCATTTATGGTACATGATGTTTACATGGCATGTCCAAAATATAATGCTATTTGCATGTTACAGTGTCCAAAAAAACTAACAAAATGGCTGTCATTTGTGATAATTGTTGTACACATGGTACTCCATATTCCCATAAACAAACTGTCCAAAAAATGGCATTTGTGTTACTGTATCCAACAAAACGGCTTTCATTTATGGTAAATGGTGTTTATGTGGCATACCATAGTACCACAAAACAAACGTCCTCAAAAAAATAAAGATAATTTGCATGTTATAGTGTCCAACAAAACAAAATGGCAGTCATTTATGGCAATTGATGTGTATAGTACTCCACAGTACCACAAAAAAAACATTGTCCAAAAAAATGGTATTTGCATGTTACCGTGTCCAACAATTGAAATAAAGTTGCTGTCATTCATAGTAAATGGTGTTCCATGTACTTCACAGAATACCATAAAGCATGTCCATACAATTATGCATTTGCATACATTTCAGTACTACTGTTTATATCAAATTATCATTGTATGTGTAGTACTCCATGCTTCTTCCCTCCATACCATGGTTTTACCATGATACAAATGTACAACAAATTAAATATGGTAAAAATAATGGAACTTTTATACATAGCACTGAATGTCTGAATGTTACCTTGTCCAAAAAAACATAGTAATTGATAAATAGTTAAATGAATGAAAAATGTTGCATGTACGCCTCACCAATAATATTATAACAATTTGATTTTGGCTTTCAATAAATTGTGTTACTGTGGGATGCATTTACAGGTACATAAATAATTAATATGATATAAAATTGTTCAAAATGGCCATGACTAAAACGTTGAAAACTTAATCTTGGATATGGATTCACAAAACATACCAGACGTGATCCGAAGAGACTAATACACCAAGTGTGTTTAAGCGTGTGTTTGTGTTTGAATTCTTCATTGTTCCAGGCCTGTACCACTCAAGACTCACACAGAACGAGAGAGAGAGACAAAACATGACTGTATGAGGACATTGGACACTGTGTGGGTTGTGTCCGGGCTCAACACATCTTTTGTATGAGATATGTAGCCTCTTTGTGTGCTGAGAGACCTTGTTTGCATTAGAATACTCAGTCTGGGGCTGGGCCGTCTCGGACGCTCAGAAACCTTGAAACACACTCGCTGCAAGCTCCATCATGCCGTCTCTCAATGGAAGCCGAGTTACTGTGTCTTCTCGGGTCACTTCATCCATCTGAATGTAAAATGAGGTATGAGTACACACCCTCAAAGCCAGACCTGCTCATCATCTCCACAGTCAGAGACTGTTACTGATGTTATGGGTCTCCAGCTGCGAGTCACCTGAGGCCTGGCCATCTGAATCTGTCTCGGGACGTCTCCGTAGGGGCCACATGTGTGTCAAGATATTTATAGTCATTGATCCATCAATGAATGAATCTTTGATGTGTCCAAAGAGTATAATGTAGGCCTGTGTCTTAAGGCCCATTCACACCAGTTCTAAAAAATCATTCTAAATATAAAAGAATGGCAGAGTCCACACCACAGCTATGAATAATGACACAGAGGAACGATATCGTTGGAATCACTATTTTTTTCCAGATGATGAAGGATGAAAATATTGACAGCCAATCAGGATCCATCTCGCTCGAGCATTTAAAGGGGCAGACGACATTTAATTATGGCAGACGATATTTAGGCTATATCGTTCTTAGTGTGAACGGACCTTTGGGTTGGTTTACATTATTATTATTTTTAGAATAAAGACCAGCTAAAACCAATAAGGATATTCACACCTTTATTATAAGTGGTAAATGTTTATTATAAGCTATTAAAGATATAAGACGACAGTTGTCGTCTGTCACTTTAAATGCTCGAGTTATAAAAGCAGAATAGATTGTGATTAGCTATCAACAAATAGTGTTATTTTATAGCCTTTGCTATCAATGCTTAACCTTTCATCATCAGTTGAAAAAAATGTTCTGAAAGTGATTCCAACAATATTGTTTCTCTCTATCTTTATTGTTGTGGTGTGGACTCTGGCATTCTTTCATATTTAAAGTCCCCGTGAACCGGAAGTTGCAAACGACTTTTCTCCAGTGCTGTGACGTATTTCCGAGAGAAACGGAATACTAAATGAGGCAAAATAGTGAGCGTGGCTTTTTTTTCCAACTAGCACCTGATTGGATCTAGAAAAATGCACCTCCTCGCCATCTCTCCTTTCACACGCTGTGTGCCTGTCTACTGTCAGTTGGAGGGGCGTGATTACGGATGTTAAGCAGACACCTAAACCGTCAAGTGTACGTCATCGGGCAAGGTCCTCCAGTGCAGAGGGGAGGGGCATTTTCAGAATTTGATTAAAGATTACGAAGCCAAAATTTTTTTTTGTGTGGATTGACTTGCATGGATGAATTGTTCACCACAAAACGATCAATTTAGGCAAACAAAGTAAGTATGGTCAATTTTGATTTCATGGGGACTTTAATTTTTTTTTAGATATCGTTATAGTTATCATCCTTAGTGTGAACGGACCCACGTAAAATATGCGAACACATAAAATGTCTGACTATTTGACAGATATTAAGAAATACATGCTCTAAGAAACAAACAAACAAACAAACAAACAAACAAACAAACAAACAAATAGCCATGATCATTGCCCTCTGCCAATAGTGCATATATGTAATAGTGTATGTTTATATATATATATATATATATATATATATATATATATATATATATATATATATATATATATATATATATAAAGATTCTTTAAATTCGTTTTTTGTTTGTGAATGTTTGTTTCTAAAGTGAATGTGATGAGCTCCAACTAAAGACTTAAAGAAAACTAACAAATATAAAACATCCCACTCCAAACATGTTATAGCAAATACAAAAATGAAACATAAATATTAATATTAATCTCAGATTTTAGATCATATTTAGATTGAATACACAAACCTATTTCATTATCAATGCAGTGTTTGTGCCTTAAAGTCATAAAAGGAATACGAATATGTAAAGTGGCTGTGAATGAAGCATAAAATATAAAGCCCTGCGCTTCATGCATTTTCAGCCCGTTACAAACATACAGCGTGGCCAATAGCATGTTAACATGCATAACGAGGAACCGCAGAGAGCATTTGAACAACTCTGAACTTATCTGCTATATTTAGCGTGAGCTTGAAGTGCTCAATTAGAGGCGAAACAGAGAAACACTCTAATTACAGAGAGTATAAGGCCAGCTATATAACACTGGAGATACAGTAGAGGCTGATTCTGATACTTTTACAGACACACACAAACCTACAGTAGGCCTATATGTTCAAAGAGGGAAACATCCGTCACAAATGTTGCAGGGAAGATGGTATGATAATTGCACGGCTGGGTGAAGCTCCACGTGACAGCTGAATGCAAACGCTGCTCCGCAGATTCACTGATGATTTATTTAAAGGGAATTTCCCTCTGTGACCCGTACAGACAGACAGCGAAACCCGCTCGCGTTCACCTCGTGCTGCCCTTTAGCATCTCACAAGCGTTAGCACTCGTTTACAGTTAAAGGTCAAAATTGCTCCAGGCATAATTAGATCGTTTCAAGGTTTATATTTAAGTGAAAAATGATATTTTGATACGCTATATCATTTTTAATTTTCATCTTCAAAGTGTAAAAGCAAAAAATTAAATAATAGGCTATATTAAATGTCGTGGTTATAAGGAATAAAACAGAGCTTTAAATTCTCCTTTACAATTCACCTACAATTGATTGATGCCCCATTTTTCTTTTACCGAGTTAAAGGGGAAAATGAAATGAAGTGAGACACATTTTTTTCAGAGACCTCAGTCAACAAAACCATAATTTCAGTCAAAAAACATGTCTATATTTTGAGGTTTTTTTAGACAAGTAAAAATATTTTCATTATACTCATTCACATTTATATTAATATGAAATGCATAGCCTACATGTAAATGCATTCGCAAATCTTATGAAAATATGATATCCCCAGTGACAATGATTCACATATTAACCAGTCTATCATCACAAAGAAAATTTGTATTTAAAATGTATTATTCATACTAGGAAAAAGCTTGATAGAAAGTCTGTTGTACTCGCTTCTTTGTTGGCAAGCGCCATCTTGTGGCTCGTGTTTGTATTAGAAAGGCTTGTTTTAAGGTATAATACGCTGGTTTTACATTAGCCTATGATTTTTCTAGGCCAAGTTTGACAGAAACGGGTGAAGTAAACCATAAAAAGGGTTTAACCTGCATCAGCACTGGTGTTGCTCGTGTTTCCCTCAACCTGGCTAATAAGGAATTAAAACACAACAGTCGTAGCCTATTGTTCAAGCTACCCTTTATTGTTTTTTGTTAAGTTACATCTGCTTAAAATGAAACGTATCGAGCGATTGGTAAAAACAGTGAAACAAAAGATAGTTTGATGACAGCCCTGTAGTGCAAAGTCATAATCTTTGCCTTTATTTCAACGCTCTCGAACATAATTTAGATGCAATAAGATTGTGCTTTGATAGTTTCCAAACTAGAACACTAAAATAAAAAATATCGTTTGTAAGGTCTTATTTTACAATACATTCAAAAAATACAATTTGATAGCCTAAAAATCAAACCATAAAGCAACACCTTTACACGTGTAAATAAACATTGTCGATATGCACAGATTTCACACAAACAGCATCATTATACAAAAAGTTTTTTTTTTTGTTTTTTTTGTTTTGTTTTATAAACAAGAAACCTGAGGCAGAAATGTAAATTGTAATAAATCCGTCGGATCAGACCTGAATTCTCAAATGTACAGTCAAACTCTAATGTAAAACAAAAAATCAAAAGCATAATAAACACTTGTTAAAAAAAGTATCTTTTTGAGACACTTGGTGTCAAATGTGAGAAAACGTCTGAGCCTCTAAACCTCTACGGTGGCCGCAGGGCCGTTGGTGGTGCTCTCGGTTGTTGTGTTTTTCTCGCTGTCTCCCTCTGCTGGTGAAGCCGCTGCAGTGCTGCTCTCCGAGGCTTGCTGTTCACTGCTGTCCGGGGCTTTGCTCTCCTCCTCCTCCTCCTTCTTCTGCTCAGCATCGGTAGTGCTGTTGGGCTCGATGAGGAGCGCCGTCGTTTCGTTGACGATCTGCGCGGTGTCGTTTGCAGTTGGTGTCTTTACTGAGCCGTTCTGGACCGGGAAAGCGCCCTCTATAGCCGTGTAGAGGAACTGATACTGCTCCTGTGGAGAGGTGACAACTACTTGAGCATTTTGAACGAGCAGCAAAAGATACAGTCTGGCCATTAATCATCATTAAAGCACTTTTGTGAGATATACGTTTGCAAACTACGCTTAATTTTAAGGGTTGAAACCTCTTTAAAGCACTCTTTTAACATTTAGCAAAGCGGTGAGCAATGATATAGGCTACAGTCTGAATTAGCCCATGATAAAATATGAACATGTGATTCATGGAACAAGATAACACATGGCCATGAAAGACACTATCATAAAAAAAATTAAATCTCCTGCAGAGTAGAAATAAAAAAGGTAATTGTGGGATGAATATTCAAACTGAAAAAAGGACTTGCGTAAAATTACATTCAGGAAAAATTTAAATTTGTGCAATTGTGAGATAAAGTCATTCTATTGTTTTTATTTACGAAGCAAGAACTTACGAATGTTTCCACCATTCCCTGCCTCTCCTTGCGCAAGTTTTTGACCTCTTGGAAGATGTCCACCAACTTTTCTGTCAATGCATTGTCCATGAGATTCCATAAGGCACAGAAGATTCCAGTGCGCGACGATCCATTGCTGAAAAACAAATAAAGGAAAATTTAAAATACATTTAATCCAATGTCGAAAGAGAAGTCTCTGGTATTTGGACTTACTTGCAGTGCACTACTATAGGGATACTCCTGTTCATTTTGCTGTTGTCATAATTGCCGTTCTCTCTGATGTTCTTCATCATCTCTATTAACTCCTGAGCGTTCTCTGGAAGTTCACCTCTCCATTTCAGGAACTGGTACTGATCCAATTTCAAGATCTCCTTCTTCTATTATAGGATCCAAGATGGACCAATTACTTCATATGCATCAGAAAACATGTCTGCAGTTAATGACGACAGATATTCATGCAGAGGACAAGGACTTTGGTTACCTTTGAGGACTGTATTTCCAGGTGCCGCCTGACATACGTTGGGAAGCTTTCTGTCTTTTTCACCTCAATTTCCATCTCTCCGAACGCTTTCTTTTCATCTCCCCAGTACTGACTGCAAAAATCCTGGAAAAAATACAGATATGGCCTGAAAAACTGGGCAGATATCGGTGTGTGTGTGTGTGTGTGTCTGTCCGTCTATGTGTGTGATGTGTGTGTCTGTCTGTGTGTGTGTGTGTGTGTGTGTGTGTCTGTCCGTCTGTGTGTGTCTGTGTGTGTGTGTGTGTGTGTGTGTGGTTGTGTGTGTGTGTCTGTCTGTCCGTCTGTGTGTGTGTGTCTGTGTGTGTGTGTGTGTGTGTTGTGTGTGTCTGTCTGTCGTCTGTCTGTCTGTCTGTGTCTGTCCGTCCGTTGTGTGTGTCTGTCTGTCTGTCGTCTGTGTGTGTCTGTCTGTCATCCGTCTGTGTGTGTCTGTCTGTCCGTCTATGTGTGTCTGTCTGTCTGTCCGTCTGTGTGTGTGTGTCTGTCTGTCTGTCTGTGTCTGTCCGTC